>ONZK01003832.1:34761-45185 GCA_900322385.1 Pharnaceum exiguum
GAAAGCCTATGGCGCATATCCCAAATAATTAACCTCAAAATTCCATTTATTGTCAACACACCAATATATATATTTCATATTTTCATATACTTATAGTCTCAAACATAATTGGTTCTAGGAAACAAACATCCAATAAACCTCACAAATCCAATCAAAAATTCACAGCAAATAATGAAATTCAACAGACCCAGAAGCAGAATTTATCACTGTACAAAGAATTGCAACAATTTTTGCAAGTAGCTTACATACATGTACACACAACATAACATAACATAACATAACATAACATAACGCAAGCAAAAGGGTATCAGCTAAAAGGGAAAAAAAAGAGACAAAGTGAAAGAGATCATTAGTTCATTACCAAATGAGTTGGGTTGAGCTTAGATGTCAGAGAAGCCTCCACTTCCTGCTTGGTCACCCCCATTGCTTTCTCTCTCTTCTTCTCTCTTCTCTTCTATTTCTCTCTGATGAAAGACTGAAACTTTCCTTTGTGCCTGCAAATGTACAGTTCTTGTGAGAAAAATAACATTATATATATAGTGGGCTTGCAAGTTGAACAGGTTGGGGGGATATTCTAATGTAAGATATTCTCTGCGTTTTGCCTACGCTTAGGCCCACCCATATGGTATACTTCAGCCCAACCAAGCATTGTTATTATCAAGACATCAGCCCATCTGGTAGAAATTTGATTCTTTCCAACACTTAGATTTTTAACTTGTAAATTCCACATGAACATATTCTAATGTGAGACGGGAGGTTTGTTTTTGTAGTTTTTGTACACAATAATTCTTACTTGAGGCTATTATTAAGGAATAATTCATATTTAAAAATTGCTCCGAATAATCTCTACCCTACAACAGTTCATCAACTAACAGTGTTAACTTTTCACCAAAATGGGTAGTTTATGTCATTAAGTAATTACCTACAAAAAAGTTTTCATTAGCTGGTTCTGTACAAAAGTGATGTTTTGTTATGTAGTTGCATATAAATTTTTTTTTATAGTAAAAAATAAAGTGTATCAACTATTTTGTCTTAGCTTCTAAAAGAATGAATTGGATCAAATCAACGAAATTACAAAATTTTGTTAACGTTGGAGTAAACCACATAAGTTTTTAAGATAGAGAGTCCGAACAAGTACAAGTTTGTAGAGAGCTAAACTATTTAAGCAAGAGTGAATTAATTAAATTTAAAAAAAAAGGTAAATAGTCTTGAGCAACTTATGAAATATACAAATAATATACTCTCTACTACAATAGAATTAACCACTATTGTAAGAGTTGCACTCATTGATTTGCTTCTTGGAGCGACTCATGAGTTTTAAACTTTTGATGGCATTCTCCAAGTTGGAATATGAAGAGCCTTTAAACGGGGTAATAGCTTCTGTAGCCAACCTCTTTAACTCCATGGCATTCTTTGCCATCTCTTTTCCCTTCTCTCCTTCGATAACTTCTTTCACTGCGCTCTCAATGGCACTTCTCTTCACATCCATGTCTATCTCAACACCAATCTTCCATTTCATGCAACAATACCAACAATTTGTTAATTGATCACCAATGAAAGGCCAAGAAATCATAGGCACCCCATTGTAAATACTCTCCATGGTGGAATTCCATCCATTATGTGTTAGGAACACTGCAATTGCGGGGTGCGCCAACACTTTCTCTTGGTTACACCAGGTAGTGATTAACCCCATGTCTGTTGTTTTTGATAGAATTTCTGAAGGAAGATTATCGGGAGTATTATCGACGATCATATCAGGCCTAATTATCCATAGAAAAGAATGTTTGCTATCGACTAGTCCCCATGCAAACTCTAAGAGTTGATCTTTAGTCAACCATGTCACGCTTCCAAAATTAACGTATAAAACGGAGCGAGTGCTTTGAGAGTCAAGCCAAGTAATGCATTCTACGTCTTCTTTCCATACACTTGACTTAATACTTTTAGTGTTCTCATCCTCAACGGAATCAAGTAGAAGTTCAAAAGGACCAGAAGCATACAATGGAGGGAAATTGGAGGAGCGGAGAGACTGAAGTGCATCGTGCTCTAATTGATCAAACGAATTAATAACAATAGCTGATGCCTTCTTTATGTTATCAATCATTCTTATGAAGTACCGCACTTGATAACTATTAGGGTCCGTAGTCCTTACAAATGTAGGCATATCCCTTAGCCGTATGCCATTTGCACCCTCCATACACGATAAAACTGTGTCTAATTGACCATTTGTCATATAGTCATCATCTGTATTGAATAAAGTTTTAGAATAACATCAATGTCAACTAACTGAAGTTCGTGCAATAACACATCAAAGATCATTCTGAACAAGCTAAGAGCTATTTGGATCATACTCTTCTTTGCATTGTAGAGATTTAATTTTATTGACTTTGAGTATTACTAATTAAGTTACTTCTTTCTGGACAAAGGAAATAAATCTTCAAAAAGAAAGAACACGGAGGGTGTTTAAAGAATGTAAATCAAGTTCAACAAAACAGAATAGTAATCATATCAAAGTTAGTCATAGTTGGATTTCTTATGCATTTACCTTTGAAGGGAATAATGCCCATTTCCATGAGCTTCTCGAACTGAGCAATGGCCATCAAACAAGATGCACTAGCTGGCCACCCTACTAGTTGGGCAATGGCAAGCTCCTCAGCAACACTAAGTGCTAAATCCATAAATCCATCTGACATAATGCAGCTCACGGGAGGCACGCCAACACCATTTGCCGCTGCCTCATTAATTCGGGCCAGCAGGTCTCGCAATGGTTCAACGTACTGGCCCTCGACGACCCACTCAACAAGCTTGCTAAAGTTCTGCCTCTGGTCGATATATAAATCCTGGCTGCTTGGTCCAAACCCGTCAGGTAGAGCTTCGAAACGGAATGACGGAAGCCCGTCAAGTGCGTCGAGCCCATTGGTTTTGAGAAGTTGGTCGTGATAGTGTTGTGCGTTGACGAAGGTTATGTAGAAGCCCTTAGCGTATAGGAGCTTGGCTAATTTTAGCATTGGGTTTATGTGACCTTGTGCAGGATATGGGATGAACACTGCATGTGGTTTTGGCTCCATCTTCGTGGTTAGACCTACGCAGCACAAGAGTCAAGAGTTAAAGAGTTTATAACTTTAGATTTAGATGAACACATCCTATTAAAGAGAATAAACTACTACCACATATCATAGCACATGACGAAGTAGTGCTTCATAATAGCACATGTTGAAATAATGATATCTTGTGTATTTTCCTTTTAAGTTTGTTGGGGTAGGTGACTAGGAGAGTAGGAAGTAAATGTTGTGGATGGAGGAATTCTATACTACTACTCGATAGTAGCATTGTAGCTACTAGCAAATGGGTTCTCTTTTTTCTTTTTTTTTGACAATATCAAGTTCAAATAGGACAATACCAAGTTTAGATGTAAAAATATCAAGTTGAAGATGCGAAAATCACCTCCTTAGTTTTTTTTTTTTTATCATAATCTCTTAGTTATATATCAAGTCGTAGACCATATTGCTAATATTACAATGTCAACTTCCAAATATAAAATTTGAATGTTGTTCTTTCATTTCATCTATTACCCAGCTGTATGTGAAAGACTGAAAGCACAATCAACCACAGCTGCGCTACAGCACCTCCTATAGATACAACACTTAACAACAACTCAAACTCAGCCTTTATTACCAGTTGTCCAGTTCAATATAGAACTAACCGGAGAAGATCTTGTCCTGAACTAAAGAAGCTTCTCCTAAACATGAAAGAGAAAGGTAAACTCTAAGACTGTATCAATTTGCAGGAATCAGGACATTTGAAAAGGTTTAATGTCCCTAAAGTTCGTTGAGTGGCAATGCAAATACATTCTTCATAATATTCGAACTCATCACCAGAACTTGGACGTTGCCTCGCAACGCATATCTCTAGTTAGCCAGTCACTTTGCTTCCCATGGTCGTTCTCTGTATCACTATTTTGCGGTTCACACAATTGAGCCACAAATCAAATAAAAGGAAGCAAAACTTGCGAGAACGAGATTAGGTAGCCAAATTGATTTACTTCATATATAAGTCCATGTATATCATCATCAAAGGGCCGCAGCCCATCCCACAATCTTGGGAGTACATGGTAAAAATGTAACTTTGTACGGCTACAAGAATATGAACTATCTATTAAGTTGATCTTTCTAGTATGAAGATGTTGCCTTTGTCGTCTCTTCCTATCCTCATGGTGTCGTCTACATATCTACCAACATCTCAGTCAAGGATCAATCAGCATCGAACACCCTTCAATCAAATAGTTCAACTTACATGTATCACGGATTTTATACGAGGAAAGTAAATGACAAAGGATACGTTATCTCGAGCCAGCCTTCCGGATTGAATATGCTGAGCAGAAGATCGTAGTTTTTCTTGAAGACATTCATCAACTATATTGTTTTCACAACATATATTTGATATATCATGTTCAGAAGTTGAAAAAGCTAGAGTAAAACGGTAATTAAATAAAGCAATTGAACAGGAGCAGAGAGTAAGCAGATACCTGATCAGGAGTGATCTGTGAACTGTCATAATTGATGCTTACTCTCTGTGCAGTTAGAAGCATATGCAGAAATAAGATTGTGATTTCTAAATGCACACAAGGACACAAATTCATGCGCTTCACATAAACTTAGTGATGAATAGATACAAAAAGAGGTGGATATAAATATTTACCGAAGGCGATGTAACAGTGAAGGAAGACTGGATGGTCAGCTCACCACTTAGCAAACTTAATCCCCGTGCATTGAACTTGATTACATTAACTGCTTTGCTCTCCATTTTTTGGCATCAGAAAAAAATCATTAGCCTACTGATATTGCTCAAGTATACGTTTTCATTACCACAAGATATACTCCCAAAGATACTGCAGCATTAGAACTTAGAAGTCATGACAAGATTAGCATATATATTCACTGACCATGTAGGCCAGTAACGCAATACCAAAGGCACTTTTAAAACCCTATCAAACTGAAATGAACTGAAAATAAGTTTTTAAAAGTTATAAAACGGGCCACAATGCTACAAGTTGAATTCTAGCTTAAAGCTGTGAACTTAGGAACACAATTATACCCAAAGATTCCAAACTGAACCTCAAATTAATCAACATACTCCGTATGAAACTCTTATGATGGTCCAGATAGTTTCGGAGTATTCCTTAGGATGACACAATAATTACTACTAGTAACACTCGAGAAGTGGGAAAATAGAAAGTAGGCAATCTGTGAGATGCTCAAGTAAATACTCTGCACATACCTCAGCAACATCAATGATCTGTAAAAAGTCACCCAAAGTGATGAAATCTCTTAACCCAAGCTTTGTTCTCTTAGAACCCAATATTGTAATTGTACTGTAGATAAGCTTCCAGCATCCAGCAACCTTCCAATGACAACAAACTTAAGTGCACTGAAATTAAGCCAATTTTTCTTTAAAAAAAAGATATATACGGAGTAAAAAATAGTGTACCTTATCCAAACTGAGAGTGGGATTGGGTGTTGGATTCTGAGACTCAAGCTGCACCACCAAATCTTCAATCTCCCCCTTCTTAGCAGATGTCACTCCAAACACTCCTCTATTGATGCCTACACATACATAATGCCAAATATATTCATAAATTACCTGACATAACTGACCAACTTATCATCATCACATTCTAAAGGTAGTACTAGGTAGTGATCACGTCTTAAATTAGTTGTCACATTTGCGATACAACTCGTTTAAAGTATTCTGAAAATTTTCAAGTGCCTATAAGTCCTCCAATAGTGAGGTGTTGGAGGGCTGCGACTTAAGTTAATCAAGGCTATGTTGTTGTTGTTGTGATGGCACGTTTAGTTTGTACAAGTACTAAGTAGCAGGTAAAAAGATAAACTTTGGTGATAGAAATGCACCTTCCACAGCTCGGTAGATACTTGCTTTGGTTATGGCAGTAGAGTCTTTGTCATTCGCAAGCAAACTTGAGCTACCCTCCTCTGCAGCAGCCCTCGGAGAGTGGTAGTCTCTTAAACTAGATTGACAGTACTTGAACTTAGTATAGTTACCAGTACAGTTACCTATACAGTTGGTTGAAGATAGAGTAACTATTTTGTTTCTGATTTTGGGCAGCTGTTGTGGAAGTAAGTGTGAAGTTGGGATTGGTGGCTGCACAAGCTTATTGGCCATTGGTAAACTTGGAGAAAGATATTGGCAAACTTGCTCTGACAGTAATGGTTTTTTTAGCAACTATAAAAAGGTCTTTGGCTGGAGGGATCGTTACGTATTCACGTTATATCCGTCTTTCATTTGGCTGATTGTACCTCGGGAGCTGGCAGCTGACAAACAGTACATCATTGTCTAGTTGTCTACTAGAGCATATTGTTTGCCCATATGTAGTGTTAAATTTAGGTGCAGTTTTTGAAAACCAGAAAAAAGTGGTTTTCAAATTTCTTTTGTCAGTTTTGAAAATTATAACAGGATATATCATGTCAAATATTTTAATTTCAAAAATAATTTAATTATCACCAAGTTGGAAATATTTGAAAATCAAAAACTGAAAACTCACCGTGATCCCGAACATGGCCTTAATTTTTAGTTTAGTCTAATTTTTTCAATTCAGTTTCAATTAAAGTTCTTACATATAAACAAAATTCACCCTTAATTGATAACTTGCCACTAGTAGTTTCCTTAACTTTTGCCTTTACTTTTTTTTTGTTGATATTCAGAAGTGGAAGTTATTAGAAAATTAATGTCCTCTGACGAAGAGGGAGAAATCTCGTAGCGTACGTTATGTTTGGTCAAATTCAGTTTAAGAGTGATTTTAGTTTGTATTTTGGTTCACATTTTCTCTCCCCTTGTCTGCTATAAAAGCCAAAAAGCTTTTAAAAGCTTTAAAGACTGTCATAATTAATGATTAAAAGGAAAAGTCTCAATTTAAAACTTTAATTTTTAAAGGGTAATTTAAACCAGATTTTAATGATATTGGAGAAAGAGGATGACAAATTGAAGCAAAAACAGATTAGAAAGTTTTTAGAGATAATTTGAGCCAAACATACTCATTAACATCCCTATTTACTACTAGAAATTGTGCAACGAAGCAACAATTACTACAAATAATGTGATTGTGTTTCTTTTAAAAGTAAGAACAATAAAAACAAAATCATGGGTGAATAGCTCACAATCTGTATTTAAGCAAATTTATACTTATATATAGAAGTTTTTTTGCATATAAGAAGCTGTCAAAAAAATAAATAAATAGTGTTTGACCTCCCATTCGCATTTTGTGTGTCTAAAAAAGGTAAGTGTGTTATCTTTCATTTTTTTTCTTGTTCCTTTGTCTTTAGGCAATTTGTACTTAAGTGAAGAAGATTTTTTTGGCAACAACAGATAGGTGCGATCAAAACATTGTTAATAGGAGACGACCCTCTGGTGGAGGAGAGGAACGAGTTGCACCGAGGCTCAAATCAGGTGTGCTCCCGGGGTTTGAACTAGCCATTAATGGCTGGCTTCATGGGGTTAGAACAAAAAGAGTATATGCAACTACATATGTTCAGAGTTTTTTTATAGTAGATTATTAAGTTTATATACCATTTTGTATTCTAGATGAATGTATTGGATCAAATCAAGGAAATTAATTACAAATTGATGTTAATAATGGAGTAAACCACGTTAGTTTTTTTTTTGGGTGTTAGTAAACCACGTTAGTTTGATATATAGATAGAGAGTCCGAACAAGTACAAGTGTTGTAAAGGTCAACTATTTAGAGCATCACCAATGGACAAATCTCAAATGAGGTTTATAAGTGGGTCTCTCTCTTACACACTTTTTTTCACAAACTTCAAACCTCTCCACTATGGATAAACCTCAATTAAGGTTTATGGACGGACCTATAGTGGGCTCCTTATTCCCTTAAAATATTTTTACTTTTGAGTTTATGGAGAGGTTTGTCTACACAAACCTAGTTTTTCAGTTTGGTTTCACAAACTTCCCCACTATGGTGTATAAAGCTATCTAAAAAAATTTGTGTCATTATAAACCTCCCTTTTTCAACCATTGTGGATGCTCTTAAGCAAGAGTGAATTAATAAAACCAAAATAATCGAATACATGAAGGTACAAACTCTTACCCAAGTTATGAAAGATACAAAGTAGTCCGTATTACAATTGAATTGAATTAATCAAATTCAATGGGCTCATTGATAATTTGCTTCTTGGAGTGACTTATAAGTTCTAAAGTACTTCTGACGGCATTCTCCAAGTTGGAATATGAAGAGCCTTTAAACGGAACAGTGGCTTCTCTAGCCAATCTCATAAACTCCATGGCATTCTTTGCCATCTCCTTCCCTTTCTCTCCTTCGATCACTTCTTTCACTGTGCTTTCAATGAAACTTCTCTTCACATCCATGTGTATCTCTACACCAATCTTCCATTTCATGCAACAATACCAACAATTTGTTGTTTGATCAGCAATGAAAGGCCAACAAATCATAGGCACACCATTGTAGATACTCTCCATTGTGGAATTCCATCCATTATGTGTTAAGAACAGTGCAACTGCCGGGTGCGCCAACACTTGCTCTTGGTTACACCATGTTGTGATTAACCCTCTCTTTGTTGTTTCAGATAGAATTTCTGATGGAAGATCGGGAGTACCATCGACGATCATATCAGGCCTAATTATCCATAGAAAAGGGTGTTTGCTATCGATCAATCCCCATGCAAACTCTATGAGTTGATCTTTTGTCATCCACGTAACGCTACCAAAATTAACATATAAAATCGAGCGAGTGCTTTGAGAGTCAAGCCATGTAATGCATTCGATGTCTTCTTTCCATACACTTGACCTAATATTTTTAGTGTTCTCATCCTCAACGGAATCAAGTAGAAGTTGAAATGGACCAGAAGCATACAATGGAGGGAAATTGAAGGAGCATAGAGATTGAAGTGCATCGTGCTCTAACTCATCAAACGAATTAAAAACAATAGCTGAAGCCTTCTTTATGTTATCAATCATTCTTATGAAGTATCGCACTTGATAACCATTAGGGTCTGTAGTCCTTATAAATGTGGGCATATCCCTCAGCCGTATGTCATTTGCGCCTTCTATCCATGGTAAAACCGTGTCTAATTGACCATTTGTCATATAGTCATCATCTGTGATACAATTAAATATTAGAATTAATAACATCAATGTACACATCAAAATAATCTGATTTTAACAAGCCATTGCATTTATTTTAGTATTAATTTTGCAGGGAAAAATAATGTAGTGAGGGTGTGTTTTGTTCATCTATAATAATATAAACTTAAATTGAATTGATTAAAAAAAAATGAAATGCACTAAAGAAACAGAAGTTAGTTAAAAATGACTAAAAAACTAAATTGTATTAAAATAGAAAAAAAATGAACTCTATTATAACATTACAAATGAACAAAAAACAAATGGTGAATATAGAACAAATGTCCCCGGAGAATAAGTGATATTTTCGTGAACACCAAAAAAACTATTGAAAGATCTAACAAAAACACTAGTGCTAGGCAATTAAACTATTAATTAACCACCATACATTTCTCATCCTCATTTCATCGGATTCCATACACAAATACTTTATCTTTTCTCAAGTACTTGTCATTTTGTAACAATTCAATTGACATGCAACTACATTCTACAAATCTACCATCGTCCCATGCATGAAGTGACATGTTAAAGATCATTTTGAACAAGAAGGACTTGGATTTATTAATAAAGGTTACATTATTCTGGACAAAGGGAATTGTAAACTAACTCGATAACACATGTACCAAAAAATTCTTTTGAGGTTCTACCAAAAGAAATTATATTAAAAAAATGAAAATGAATGCGAACGAAACAACTTACTAAAACAGTCCATTGCACTAAACTAATTTTCTTTTCTGCTGAATTCAACAACCAAACAAGAAGGTTTACTAATTACTTGGTTGGGTACTACTAGAGCTGGACAACGATTGGTTTGCAGTCGGAAATCGAGTCGAAATCGAGTCGCTGGAAATCGAATCGAATCGAGTCGGTGGAATATAGCATCGGAGTCGAACCAAATCGAAAAGGACCGATGCGCCAACGATTTGAAATTTTTTCAAATCGACGATTCGGTTTGACTCGAGTCGGTCATAAATCGGTCAAAGAACGACTTGCATCGAGTCGTAACTTGGTTCAAGTCGAATCGTTGATTCGGTTCAAATCGGGTCAAGTCGACCCAAGTCGAGTCGATATATCGAATCTAATCTCACCTCATTGCTATACACTAATAGTTTAATAGTGAAATATGACAATAATCATCGATCCTACTCATAACATGATACAAATCACTTGTATTATATACAAGTCTAATGAATTGAATGACCAAACATTTATAAACACAACATGTTATGAATTTCAATCAATCACTAATGCACACA
>ONZK01003836.1:5504-16084 GCA_900322385.1 Pharnaceum exiguum
GATTCTAAAATGATCAAATAGCGTTGATATTCATGATTTTCTGTAACGGAAATCAGTAAGGTAACTAAAACGGTAGGTATATCCTGAAATTACTCAGGTATCTATATTGGAATATTAAAAAAAGAAGGTAACAACTTGGTATTATACTATAAGTCAGGTACCCAAAATGATATATTTCCTAAAATGTACTAATACTCCATAGTTCGTAACTTCTTGGTCAGTCAAACTCTCCATTTTGAACTCACGCACCTTCATGTGTATGACATTATGAACTCATTTTGTGGCGGAGAAGCTTGCAACAAGACCGCTCACACCTTAATATATTTTCTTGTACCTTGTCAAGGGTTGGTTGGAGTGGTAAGCAACTCCATATTGGTTAAGCGAGGTTTCAATTTCGAGCCTCAACGTATGCAGAGATCTTTATTGGAAGATTCAGCCACCACAACCTGATGTGCGACCCAGATCGGGTTTGGACGTAGTTGGAGCGAAGTTTCGGTGAACTAAACGGGCAATAAAAAAAACTATCTATTTTTTTTAAAGGTAAGATTGAAGAACTAAGAGGACCTCCTCCTCAAGGTAATTAAAGTCTCTTTTTTTTTGGCAAAGGGTAGAGATTTTTCTTTGTATGAACCCGTTTCATATATGAAACTGGGTTAGAGTGGTCATTACTGTTACCCGAGAGGTTATTATTATTTACCCGATGGGTCATTAATACTCAGTCTCATATATAAGTGGATTCACACATTTTTGAAGGGTAAAGCTTACTTAATATTAGTTAGAGGGGGAGAAATGTTCTCGACCATAAGTGAGTACATCAAATGCCCGAGGTTGTTAAAAGATTATTGACAAGTTTGTCAATACAAAAGGGGGAGGGTTTACAAAAGTCATGCCAATGCATTTTTTTTTTTTAAATGGTAAGGAATCCCACATATTGTGGACGGTGGGACTCAAACCCGGGTTTCTCAAGAATTTGAGAGAGCATTTTACCATCTCGACTAGGTGCTCCCCCCATGCCAATGCAGACTTGGCCAAAGAGTTGTCACACCATTTCTTGCTCTCCACAACAACAACAATAACCCAGTGTAAATCCCCATTAATGGAGGTCCTCGCGATGAGAATGTTCGCAACCATAAGATTGTTTTCGAGCATTTCTTGCTCTCCCTTCATGCCAAAGCTAATCTCCCTCCCATCAACGGTACTCACAGTCGGGGCATGGAGCATTTACCTGTAAAATTAAACTCTCTATTTGCCTTTTTATTTATTTTTTCCTTTGTTGAGAGAATCTTACAGTACTTTTCGTGAAAATGGATACTGTACTCTTTTGGTGGATTATAGGATTCTCAATTTCTCATCAATTTTCTGCACGATCTTTTCTGAAATATCGGTGGAGCTCAACGATTCTTTAGGTGATGCGATGATTAATTATATTGCTTGCTTAATATACCGACAATTATCGACCTCAATATATGGCATCTGAACCATTTCAAAAGAAGATAATTCATCATATTAAAATCAAAGCAATATGTCAAAGTATCCCAATTCTGGTGGTCGTCGATGGTTCGAGCGAGATATCCAATATAATGAATGATAAATAACTCGTAATAATAATGACAATTGGTACGCAACTGATGACAACTGACTCAATGGCGCCTACGGAGTACTGTACTATATATATATGACAACACGTACTGCGTACCCTACGTATCAGTCGTCACATGCATCAGAATCACAACGACAATACAGTAGTGTACCCTTCATTCACTTGCACTACGTACTGCACACAGCAACATACCCTTACTGTAAGAAAATGAGTATTGAAATCAAGGTCGCTGGGCATACCGTCCGCGCAAGATTGTTGGGTGAAGAGAACCCTGAGGTCGTTAAGTTCGTATGTTCTCAGCTCCCACAGATCAGCTTCGCTGGTCATACCAATGTTTCGGGCGAAGCCATAGTGCTGCCTACGACGATCACTTATACAGGTTCAGGCCACATGGTTGATCGCCATCCAGGGGCGGTCTATCTATTGTCACAAGCGCAATCAATTGTCATCACGTATGGCAAGACGCATGAAAGCGCACTTATTAACAAATTTGCTGAAGTTTTGCAGGAAGACCTACCGAAGCTCACAATGATGGGCAAGGCAGTTTATCAAAATACTCTGGCAGCAGCTCAACATAAGGTGATGGGTGCTACTATACGTTGTCTCTTTGGCAATAAGGTCAATACTCCTTGGAATGATCAACTTCCAGCTCTCGGGTGCCCCGAGTTCGACGGTGGATGGAAGAGTGCCGAAGCCATTTTCTTAACTGAAGCAAGGCGTGCCCTAATGGTCGAGCCTGATGAGATTGTAGCCAGCTTTAAAGGACATATCCCAAGTGGGATGGGGACTGGTGGAAATGTACTTCCAGTTTGGATGCACCAGTGGAGCTGGTTACTTATGGACGGCCCCCTAACCTTGCACCGATTCCTTAGTGACAGTGAAATTCCTGGCATGACGCTAGAGGTTATGGTTGAGGTTACTCGGAACCACTTGTTGAAGCCCTTCAACCATTTCGAATTTCTCAATGACCTCGGGCTGACGAAGTTCAAGGTTTGGGGCGACATATATGATTCTGCCTTGGGTGATTTGGGCTCAATTGAAGATTACAAGAAGCTTACAACCGCATTGTTAACGCTTGTGAACAAGTACTTTTATAGGGTGCAATTGCGCTTTCCATTTTATCTAGGAAAGTCTTTTCCAAGCATCATCAGCAAGTACTAATCAAGGACGATCGAGGACCTGATGAGCAAACTAGCACTACTCGAGCTGAATAATGGATCATGAATTCATAATCATTCGCGAGCTAGTGGTCAATCTGTGTGGACCGGTCTTCTATCTTTCTTTTATCTTTTTCATCTTTTTGGATTGGTTTTTCCGTTCTTGTGTGCCTGCATTTTTTGTTAAGTGTAATTTGATTTAGTGAAATAAAGCACAAAATCGACTGTGGGCAATGCAAATCTTCTAGCTATAAACTTGCTCTTATATCTTTACAGTAATAATAATAAACGAGTGTGCTTAATTTTTTTTTCACTTGAGTTAATTTAAGTCGGCCTACCGTGTGATTCAATTCGTAGATGGAATGAAGCAGTTGCAGAAGCTTGCTGGTGCATATCCAGAACTAGTTCGAATTCTGACGATGTGTGGAAGAAGCTCTGGGTCGAAGTTAGATGTTCCTCCACGGGTCAGAATGTTTGGGTGGCGAACTATGAACAATGCCATAATTTCCTTCGACGAATGAGATCGAGCTTATCGTGAAGAATAATACAATGATATTAGTCTCAAAGTGCGAGTTATGTTCATTTTCAGAACATCTCCGGCTTGGGAGTGACTATTTTGACCAAGAATAACAACTGATTGTAAATCGTTTTCGGGGTCAGATGTACGCTATCTTACCCCGGCCCGCCGGTTTAAGAAAACAGAGAGATTGTTTCCGATATTGACCAATTGTTGTATTGAAATATTTATTTCCAACAACTTCACTAAAAATATACAAGTAGTGTAAGAAGATTTTCTTAGCCATTTTGCTATGATCCATAATCACCTAAAGCTGAAAGATTGAGATAATTCTTTCAACTTCATAGGGCACTGAACCTATTTTACTATTTTGACCAATTATATTAATTATGGTACATTTTAAATTTTTTAAAAATGTACTAATAATACGCAAAAGATATATAAATAATATAGTCTAATGAATATAAATTCTTTGACTAATTTCATGTGATATTTGTCAATTTATGGTTAAAGTTTTAAAATATTAACAAAAGAAGTCAAACTATAAAGATTTTTTTTGGGACAAAGGAAGTGCCTTAGAGGAAATAACCCTTTTTATTTAAGGCTTATTGAACTCTTGTCCCCGATCACTAAATATTTGAATGCACTAAATAGTTGAATGTAGATGCTAAAATTGAAGGTAGGAAAACAATTAGCATAAATTTTGTTAGTTCTAATAGAATATCGTTTACACCAAATAGGATAGTACAAGTGAAGTCAATCAAAAAGCAATGGACTAAGGTTTTAGAAAAAGCCTAGTCACTAGTCATCCGACTAAAAGTTGCTGATAAAAATTTATGTAAACTCGTTTTATATATGAGATTGAGTGAATATCGGTCTTTCACTCATTCATGTGTATCCGAGAGGTTAGTAATTACTACCTGAGGGATCATTAATGATTAATCGAGGAATAACTAATACCCAATTATATATATAAAACGAGTCATACAGGTTTTATGAAAGTTGTTTGGGTAAGGTAGTGAGAGCATGCTTCCATAAGGGGTTGAAGCTCAAGGTCTCGCCCTATTACTCGATCTCGCTCTTGTAATCAAGACCAATTAAGTAAATATACGAAATCAATCAAATTGATGATTAAACACCCAGGTATCTTTATCAAAATTTTGACATCCAACCCAAACTCCATTTTTAAGCACAAAGAAGTCAATGTAATTAACAAACGGACACTTCGAGTTAGATTTGATAATATAATCTATATGGCTAAATTAAAAGTAGACATAACAGTTGGGTCTAATGGGTCGAATTCACTTCAGTTCAGATTCGGATCGGGTTGACAGATAACAACTTTATAATCGGTTCGGGTCGGACTTGATCACCTGAATCGGGCTAATTTGGGTCCTTCAAAATCTCTAATTTTCTCTAGAGATATCTATATTATCGTGTTGTATATATACACATGGGGGTAGTTATATGTTATTATAATGAAATATTGTACCGGCTACAAATAGGAAAAAAGTAGAGGTGGTAAATATTAATACTTTGTAGTGACACTTTTAAGATTTCATCAATACAAAAACTTGTAAATTTTACATCAGCGTAAAAGAAAAACTTAGTTGTTACGAATATGTACACTTTTGTTTCAACGATTTGTTTTAGCTGTTCTTGAATTAGAGACATAATTCATCGTTAGTACAATATGTAATAATTTTGCGAACCACTGTGCAAAACTGTCAAACACGTCCTTGCAAAAATAAAATTCTTCACACGTGTATAAAATGTATTTTCACTAATTTTTTCTTGTAAAAGTAAAAATAATTAAAAAGAAAATCAAGTATATTAGCCACCATCATGCTTAAAAGTAGGAAAATTAAAGGTTGAGTTTTTTTCTTATCAATTTCTTATAATCCACCTATATTTTTGACAAAGATAACATAAAAGTTTGGGAATTACACGGTAAGGAGTTCAAAAAGTTTGGGAATTACATTTCTTGGTGAGATGGTGAATGAGAGGCGATGGTCTAATAAATGTCTAATGATGAAAGCGATAAGCGGCCAATCGGGTATTGCACACATTTGTCACGTCATGAATAAGGTTGTTCTAGATCATAAAGATTCCGTTTACTGGTAAACAATTACGTATAATAAACGATTAAGATAACAATTCCATCAAAAATAACAATTTTGTTACAAATTGTCTACCGCTTCCATTGATTTGACTAGACTAGCTATTTAGAACTATAATAATCTTCAAGGTAGTTTTGTCCATTGCGGATGATGTTGAAAAAAAATTTTATCTTCCATCGTTCAGTTAATATGCACTAAATTAAAATGGCTAATAATATTTTCGGTATTTTCAATTTTAGTGAAGTTACGAGAAATTAATGCTTTAATGCAGCAATGCATATGGCCGTTCTCGAAAACAAGTTTTTATTTAAAGTGTTCAATTTAATTAGGGACAATGTTACATGTATCTTAACCCTCCAAAACCCCATAAAATAGGAATTACACTGAATTGTTGTTGTAATATTATCTTCAAGGTAGTGTTATTGTCTCTTAAATAAATCCTTCTTTGGAAGTTTGCCAAAATAGCCACCGTGAGATGACAACTATATTAAAATTTGGGGTGATGTTCCAAAAGGCGATAACGCTCGCCCACAGCATCCTCACCGCACCAGTCAGGAATCGAACCTGAGACTTGTATCCCAGAGAGCTTTTTCCAACACCCTATGCAATTCGCCTTTAACCACTGCGGCACTGCGTCATATACCCTGGGCCAATTTGGGGGTGATATTGTTCTAAAAAAAAATATATAAAATTGGGGTGATGTTATTGTCAAGACTCAAGAGTCAAGACAATGAATGATGGATGTGCCAAGACAACAAAATAGAGGCAGCCAAAAGTACACTTGGGCCTAAGCCCATTCTCCGAAAAGAGAAATCAGATCATCCCTCTACTTTGTTATCTGTCGTCACTTGCCGCCTTGCCGGTCATTATTCCAGTCATCATCATTGGAAAAATTCAGTCATTAAGGCGTCACGGCAGCACCAACGAACAGCCGCACCATTTCCTCTTCTTTGTTCTGATTAGCTACCACTAGAGATGATTATGCCCTTGAAACGAGGTTTGAAGCTTAGTCATTAGTTTTTTGAATGAAATTTTGGACTTGTTCAAGGATACACGACTTTAAAAGAAAACTTGGCTCTCAAAGAAACGTGCCAAAGTGTGTCTGCACCCGACATGACTTTAAGGTTATATCAATTCACAAACCAGGAAAAATGAAGCCCAAAGATTGTGCCCAGGATGCAGTTTCGGCTTATTGCTTCGAAGGCATTTCAACAATTCTCACTTGGTCACTTGATATGATCATGCAGAGGTGTCGAGGTGATATAAGAGTGGATTAACTACATATATAGCCATTTGTTGAAGATTTTGGTTATGTCTTTGAGATGCTACCTCAACTACTAAAGCAAAGGCTTGCATGCAAGTCTGTATATGTCTTGCCTCAAACCCCAAACAGCCAAACCAGAAATTGAAGCTGATGCGTAACATACGTCCTGGAGCGCCCGGGATGTAGTTTCGGCTAGTAATTTTTTTCGTGCACACGGACCAGTAGTGGCGGAGCCAGGAAATTTAGATAGGAGGGGCCAAAATTTGTCAACATAATTAACTCAAATTTCTATAAATAAATTTCCCCGCACCCAAGAAAAAAAATTCCTCCTCAATGTTCGTCCTTTTGGTTGATAAAATAAGGGTGTGTTTTGATCGGATGAAATGATATTAACTGAAACTGAACTGAACTGAAAAAAACTGAAAAAAAACTGAACTGAACTGAAAAAAACTGAAAGATGTTGAACTGAACTGAAAAAAACTGAAGACAGTTATAATTATAACTAAAAATTAACTGAACTGAACTGAAAAAAACTGAAAGATGCTGAACTGAACTGAAAAAAACTGAACTGTAGTACTATCGACGAACAAAACACAGCCTAAAAAGCTACCGTATGTGGCCTTGGTTAATTACACTTGAAACACATTTAAATGTAATTAAATTTCTAAGATAGAAGATACGAGTAGAAGGTACTAAAGCAATGTTAAAATATAAAAGGAAAAACATAAATGAATCTATCAAAAAAAGCAAAAGTCTAAAAACTAAAACACGTAGGCAAGGACTTTGGTAAAGGAATAGGCAAATTGTTAAAAGTTAAATGCCAAAGTGAGCGGATTAAACAATAAGTGGAAGCCCAAATCACAAAAGATAAATAAAATATGTGTAAAAAGGATAAGGCTGATTGAGGCGTACAGGCGTCGAGCGTTAGACTACGTTCATTGCACAAAATTTTAACTCTGCAGTGAACCAATTGAGCTACTCTTTTGAAGTGCTTATCACATGTACTATACTCCATCCCTATCAAAAAGAGGTTCCGCTTTGGGAATGACACATAATTTAAGAAACCTTCAAAAAGACTATTATACCCTTTGTTTTCCTATCGTCACTTTGTCCCTCACCCAGTATCTCTGCACTCCATCTTTTCTTTTGTTCACCGAGAGAATCGAGAGAATTTGAGAGAACAAACATAAATCAAAAATCATCATAAAGAAAACTCAACAGACATTAAAATCCCATTACCAAGATTACATTTTTTTCCTTATTTCTCTTCTCTTTTCCCAATAGATCCTAACACACTCAGTGGCAGAGTTAGAACTTTTTTTTGAAGGGTCATATATAAAAATTAAGGGTAAAAAAGGAGGAAAATGGGTTTAAAAAAATTTCAAAGGCAATATTTTTTTTTGGGTGGGTCAAATGACCCCCTATGGGTCATAGTGGCTCCGCCACTGAACACACTACCACAAGCTCAGAAGCAATCACCACCTCCAAGTCCTTCCCTTAACCCGGACTACAATCCCAACCCCAACACGAGATTGTCCTTTTAGATCTGGGCTGGTACAGTGGACGGTTATATTTCTCTTAATTTTAAATTTTCTAAATTATTTCTTGTTATTGTGGTGGAGGTTGACGTGGTGGTGATGAAGGTATTGAGGATGGCGTGAAACGGCGGAGAGTGGCCAGGCCGGGGTGTAACATGCGACTTAATAATCGGGTCATCGGGAAGCCAAGGTTGATGAATGGCCCTTCGTTGGTGTCCTTAGTTGTTGGGAAATGAAATGTCAAAGAGAAGGAGGAAGAGATCGAAATAGAGGAAGAGAATGAGAAGGGGGGGGAGTGAATGTGGAGGAGAGATGGCTATTGGTGTTAGGAGAATGAGAGGGAGAAATGAATGGGTATGAGAGGGAGTTAGGTAGCGTGAATGACTAGGAAGGGGGTATAACTGGAATTTTAAGGGAAAAAATAGCCCATTTATGGAAATATGAACAACTTTTTGACACACCCTAAAATAGAAACCGGAACCTCTTTTTGATACAGAGGGAGTAGACAACTATAATATTTTCAGACATTGGGAGGGGCCAGGCCCCTACTGGCCCCCCTTGTCTCCGCCCCTGCGGACCAGCGTATTCATGACAATGTCAGTCATTCACAATTCAATAATTTGGAAAACAAATGTTAATTTCTTGATGATAAGAAGGTCATCCTTTTCGTATTGTCACCCAACTCAACCCAAAAACCGAATCTAAGCTGAATTGGTGAGACCCCATTATAACCTGAAGAAAACCGATTAGACTGGTCAACGAACGTAGCCTGACACGACCCGATATGCCCGTATGCCAACTATGAGTGTGTTTGGCCAAAATTCACACTAAAAATGATTTTTCTTTGTAAATTTGCTCATATTCTCCTCCCTCTTCCTCCACTATCTTCAAAATGAAGTGTTCTCCAAAATGATCAAAATCAAAAGCATCAAATTGGGGCTTTTGCTTTTTATCATTGTGAAAGTCTTTTATAGCTTATAGGTAATTGATTTGTGAAGGAAATGGAGAAAGAGGAAGGAGAATGAAATGAAAAATATAAAGGAGAAGCACTTTTATTGTTAATCTAGGCCAAACCCCCACTCTATATATTGGATATCCCGCTACACTCACTTTAATACTCACATCGTTACAACAGTACTAGTTAGCTAGCTAGTGCACCCTTAATTAATTTGCAAACATATACATTCAGCTGATCATGAATATGATAGAAATCAAGTTAGCCGGACATCACGTCCGTGCAAGATTGATCGGTGAAAAGAACCCGGAGGTAGTTGAGCTCGTACGTTCTCAGCTCCCACTGACTACCTTCCCCCTTCACACCAACGTTTCTGGCGAGGCTTTGTGTTGCCTACCACGATTACTTATAGTGGTTCTGGCCACATGGTTAATCGCCATCCAGGGGCGGTCTATCTGTTTGCACAAGGACAAGTAATTGCTATCACGTATGGCAATACGCACGAAAGCGCTCTTGTTAACAAATTTGCGGAAGTGTTGGAGGAAGATTTGCCGGAGTTGGCAATGATGGGGAAAAAAGTTTATGAGAACACTCTAGCAACGTCTCAATGCAACCCAAGGTGATGGAGGCTACTGTCCTTCAACTATACGGCAATGAGGAAGTCCATAGGGATTTTCCACATGTTGTCGGCGTCGGGAGCCTCGAATTCGTTGGTGGATGGAAGAGTGCCTAAGCGACATTCTTAACCGAAGTAAGGCGTGCTCTCGAAGACGAGCCTAATGAGATTGTTGCTAGCTTTGCAGGACATATTCCTAGTGGGATGGGGACTGGTGGAAATGTTCTTCCAGTATGGATGCATAAGTGGTGCTTTCTACTTACGGATGGCCCCCAAACACTTCATCGCTTCCTTAATGATAGCGAAATCCCTGGCATGTCACTAGAGATAATGGTTGAGATAAGTCGCAACCATTTGTTGAAGCCTTTTAACCATTTTAAATTCCTCAATGACCTTGGCCTGACTAAATTTAAGGCCTGGGGCGACATGTATTCTTCTGCCCTTGGTGATCTAGAGTCTATTGAAGAATACAAGAAGCTGACAGCGGCATTGTTGACGCTTGTGAACGTGTATTTGTTTAGGGTACAATTGCGCTTTCCATTTTATCTTGGTAAAACCTTTCCGCACATCAGTAAGTCCTAATTATATTGGGGACCTGGCGGGAACATAAGCAAGCTAGCACTAGCTACCTCTAGCTCTTTGGAGATCGTACTTCGATACTGTTTATGTTTGTACGTGGTTGGATTATGTTAGGACAAGCCCAATTGTGTAAAGAAAAGAAGACTTGGTAGAAGGTACAAGAATAAATAATAGGAAAGGAAAGTTTCCTAATATTAAAAGTAAAAGTAAATTAGAAAAAAAGTAAAGTTTGTT
>ONZK01003836.1:18676-32167 GCA_900322385.1 Pharnaceum exiguum
CTTGTTCACCAAGTATTAGGAAACTACTAGCCTATATATAGAGGGCTATGCTTGTAGAATTGTACAGTGAAAAAAAATAGGTGGAGAAACACCAGTCAGTTGGGAGTTGGTGTAACAAAATATTCTAGAGATAGCTTTAGAGCTAGGTGAGAATATTTTGAGTGAGAAGTTTGTATTACTTGGTTAGATTTGGAAGTAATAAAACTCAAAGTTCCACATATCATTATCTCTTGTTCTTTTTTTGATTGGTAATTGCTTTTCCCTAGTGGGCTCAAACTTATTGTTAGTAGACCCATATTTCCGCACATCAGTAAGTCCTAATTATATTGGGGACCTGGCGGGAACATAAGCAAGCTAGCACTAGCTACCTCTAGCTCTTTGGAGATCGTACTTCGATACTGTTTATGTTTGTACGTGGTTGGATTAAGTTATGTCCTTTGGGTGTGGTTTCTAAATTATCATGTAGCTCGTACTTGTGTTATTGATTGAATTAAAATAAAGCTCGTAATTGATTGTGATATATCAATTCCATCAAAAATAAAAAAAATTCTTCAAGATATGTGGTTTGTTTAGAAATTTGCTGATTAATGTGATACAAAAATGTATTCATTTTTTTGTACTTATTTGGGTGGGCTTCTAGATTGGGCTGACAATAACCAAATGAGGGGGTGATATATTTTGAACCTAGATTTCAAAGTCCTTAGGGTGTGTAGCCAAAAAATGGGCTATTAAAAGGGACATATATGGATCAAATCCATAGAAACCCCAAAGGCCCAAAGAGAAACCCGCACCCACCATGTTCGATACTTCGATGTCCATTCCAGAATAGCAACAACAAAGTGTTATCTCATTTCAGATGAGGTATTGAAGAGCTTTGATGTACCAGTCTTACCCCGAATGAGGTTGTTCCCCATAAGACCCACACAGAACTTGTTGCAGCTGTACGAAAATTTCCTAAAAAGGCATCAAAAAGTATAAACCTCTTTTTATAAAAGTCAATGCAAAAACTAATCAAGATTAAGGCTTTGTTATGTTCAACTAGTTGAAAGCTTAACTATACTGAATTTAATTGGAAAAAAACTGAACTTCACTGGAAAGAATTGAACTGAACTGAAATAGATTATAGTGTAAATTTAATTAAACAATTAAGTGGAAAGAACTTAACTGAACTGAAAAAAACTGAACTTAACTGAACTTAACTAGAACAAACTAAACATAACTGAACTTAAGTGAAAAGAACTGAACTTAATTGAACTGCAACATATAAGTTGAACAAAACAGAGCCTAAGTCTGATCCATTCCGGAATGAATAGTTAAATCATCTGTTTTGGTTTTCCGTGTCGTCTAAGGCTATGAATTACTGAACTACATATATACATCATCTTTTTTCATTTTCATTCTCCTGGATTTCTAGTTTGTTTCACCATAGGCCGAAATAATGAAGTACTCCAACAACTCGGGACTCGGTAGCTTTTCACCTTTAAAGAAAGCCCACTACTCACACTACGTTACGTACTATAAGACCGCATCCTCGCGGACATAATCCGCCAGGCCAGTTTACACTTTACAGTACGGTAGAATTCAGCGAGGTTCATGAGTATCCAGTCCAAGAATAGATCCCAATTCCCAAGTATTTTGCCATTGACAGACCACCGTTTTCTAACACATTACCGGAGTGCAACTCGACTAGTTAAAATGTACATGTACACAAAAGTACACTCGTTCATCAAACTTGCTCATGCTTAACAACGTATGTAACTACAAAGAAAGAGAATTCTAATCCAAATTATATAATCTAAATCAATCATCAGTTGCGTACTTCCCGTTCTTAATCATTTTGATCCACCTGTACGTACCCTGTGGCCAGTTGGTCGGAAATTTTAAAGGGCTAGAATTCTGAAATACAGTACGGCTTAATTGCTTGATATATAAATTCTATGATTGCTGCTACATACTTTCATCTTCCCGCCAAAGGCGCTAACATGGTTATGCCTTGATGGTGATGATGGAATGATTATTGACAGACTGATTTTCTTATAGCTAGCATAGAAAATTGGCGTGTGGTTTTCGGTTGTAGCAAAGTTGATCTAAAATGAAATAATTGAAATGTAGTAAAAGAAATTTTTTATTGTAGTCAATAATATAACTATTACTCCGTACCAAATAGAGCTGAATCAAAAAGAACTTAACAGAAATGACGACAGAAATATGAACTAAAAGCCTATACAAACGAACAAAACAATGACTCACTCTAAAAGAAACAAACATGACAAACACTTTTGATTATTTAAAGTAACAAGTAACAACAATGCAACATATCTTTGGTCATGTTGTAGTGCTAGCTGGTGACTCTGTAAAGAGTGCATATCTTCTCCATTACCTATGGGTATTGGAATCTCCAATTATCTTCTTAAGCAATTGACAAATGTCCAGATACAAATCAAAGGTCCATATTAATTGCCGTAAACTCTTGTGGTTATATATTTCGGTGAATTCTTTGGCGCAAACACTCGTACATGTTTGTAAGTTGTAACTACTAATCTATACGCTTTCTGTATCAAAATTTTCTTTGGCAAAAATTTTCATGTCTTCTTCAATTCCCAGTTGGAAAACCACTTTGCAATGTGTTCACTGTGTAAAGAAACACACCTTTGTCTCTGCCAAAAAATTTATGCTAATCGTCATCATTTCATAAGCAGGTCAACTGGAAAATTAACTTTGCTTATGTTTTTTCTGGTAATGTTTTTTTCTGAAAAATTAAAAGTTGCTACTGACACATTCAGAGTTCAGACATCCAAAGGAAGAGGAAAAAGCCTTTCGGCCAAAAAAAAAGTTTACAAATACAATTTTAAAAACTCCAAAACTAGAAAGATTGATTTACGGTAAATGAAGTAAATATTAAATGGAGATCAAGTGGCTAGAAAAACAAGAACAAACTTATTTTGGGGGAGACTTGAGGTTTTGAAGGTAGAGACATCTTAGATCTGTGTCAAAGAGGCAACTATATGCGGAGAAGGGGACGAAAGGGAAAAAAAAAGGAAAAGGAAATGCATGCACACCACGTGTGACCCAAGAAAGGAAAAGGAAAAGTAATGAAGTTGAATGTAAAATAATAAACGGACATGTGACGAGGGCCGTAGATCTTATGCATGTACACACGGCAGTCACTGCACAAAAGAATTGGATTCCAATACCCGTAGGTAATGGAGAAGATATGCACTCCTCTGGAAAGGATGCTTCTCATACCATGGTGATAATACATGATGAAATTCTCCTTGAAAAATAATACGTTACTTAACATTGTGTGAACTGTGAAGTCCTTATATATATGAGGCTGAGTATTAATAACTCATTGGGTAAACAGTACATTAATGACCCTCTCATCTAATCTCATATATGAAACGGGTCATACAATTTTTTCTTGAAAAATAATAAAAATGAAGTAGAGTTTGCAGTACAATGTTTTGATGTTTTGACAGAATGCCAGTGCAGTGGTTTAAGCGTTCATGACAATAGTGGGGGGGGAAGGGAACTTATACTCCAACCTGTTTGAAATTATCGAGCTACTCTATAAATACATGGAAGAAATGCCACTCCACCATCAGAGAGCTTTCACTCCTCACAAATAATTTGCGAATCCCCTCCAAACACTATGGCGACTACCCAATTGCTCCAAAAACCTCCCACTCTCTTCATGATTTTCTCTATAGTATTCTTTCTTCTTGGCAAAAATATAAGCAGTCTACCAGACCCAGCTTGCGCCTCTATACTGCTACTCGACGCCCCTGAGCTACCCCTCCCGCCAATGATACCAAATCCATATCCAGATGCTGATCCTGCTTGTAGAGCCGCTGCCGAATTCGCAGTGAAGCGGATCTTCGAGTGCAGACTTGCGGAGACCGCTGTAAAAAACGTCACTCGCTGTGACTACGGGCCCGCAGTCGTCCCTGCTTCCACTGGTACCACCATCTATCGGGTAGAAATGGATTGCATTGTCGGTGGTAAATTTCCCAACAAGTTCATGGCCATCGTCGAGTCCATCAAGGCCAAGGCATTGAATGCCGACGACAAAACTCTCCTCCGCTGGCATACAGTAACTGGACCTACAAAAACAACAGCTAGTCCTACTACTATATATAAGCCATATCCCTAGGAAGAGATCGAGGGTGCCACTCCAGTCAAAAGATCGAGACAGTTTGTTTTCATGCCGAGGTTATACCCTAGCTAGTAAGAAGTGAGAAATACCCTAGAATTGTTCACAAGTGCCTTTAATCCGTGGTTTATTAATTATTTATTGTCGTGTGACTCATGTCCACCCTCTGATGTTTATATGTCAATTTGTAACTTTCTCTCAATGAAACAAATTTCAAAATTAAGAGTATCTTATCATTCTTCAGGAACCTCCTGATTGTTTGTATAATTTGCTGCCTGACTTTTCCTTTAGCCTCCATGGTTAGTTGGTTACGTTATAGAGACGTCGACCTTCACCATGTCCATGGTCCATGTATGTATGGTGTCGAGTTCCGGACGAAATAAGTTGGTCAATTCAACTTTTAGTTTGGTAGCAAGAAAATGAAGGGAAGAGAAAGGAAATCATGCAAATCCCTTTCATGATTGCTTGGTTTCAATTTAATGAAAGGAAGGGAAAATAATGAAAAAAAAATATAAAAAATTTGTTACATTTTAATTTATTTTTATACTCCTTGTTTTTAAATTTTACTGGTGTTTTAAAAATAGACATAGGGATAGATTTGTCAAATCTTCAAATTTCCATCAATTTTTTTTTTTTTTTTGATGGAACAAATTTCCATCATTTTCTTTTCAATTCCTTCCTTTAGCCCAGCATGGTGGAGCCGATTCCGGAGTGAGTTATAAACGAGCGAGGCGAGTCGTAGAAAGGGTGACGCAGACTCGGCTCATTATATTATTGTCGGGCGAGTCGAGTTAAGTTCGAGGCGAATCATACAAGTGTTTGAATCATATTCGACTCACCTAGTACTTTTAGGACGGGTTGAGTCTAAGTCGGTAGAGCTGAGTTTGTGTCGAAACAGTTTGAACCATGTTAACTAATGTTCGAATAATAAACTAACATTAATACAGTTTTCACTCCCTGATAATTTTACTTTATTTTTGTAATATTTACTTGTTTTCTAAATCAAATTATTTTTTTTTCATCTACTTCGATCCTCCAACACTACATTTTAGTGCTCTATGTATCTCATTCATTATTAAAGTCACAAATTTAATGACGAGTCAAAGTTGATTTATGAGTTGAGTCAATAGACGAGTCAAGTCGAGGCGATTCGAAGATTCAAAAAACCTTAACCAATTATCAACTCATCTTTTAATGGGAGAGTCGAGTTCGAACCTAGTCAATTAACGGGGCGAATCAATACGAGTCAAAAAAGGTTTGAGCCGGATCGAATATGAGTTAACTCAACTCCATTGGACAGCTATCTAAACAAAAAACATGTTAAAAATTTCCTACCATCTCTTTTCTTCTCATTTCGTTCCCTTTCTTTTTGGGGATTGCTATTTTCACCCATTTGAAGCACACAAAAGTAAGCCTTATATCCACCCAAAAAACCTCCAATCACCCAAAAAATAATTAACAACCTTCAATAAACCGTTCCAGGTTACAATTGTCTTGAGCAGAAATAATTTAGGACATTCTTTTAAGTATGAACTATTTTTTAGTAATAGTTATTATACTATGAATTTTTTCCAAACAAATTAACAAGTAAATGAAAAACATATTAAAAGATACTACTTTTTGTCTTTGTAAAAAAATTGTAAAAATTATTATTATAATTGAAAGAGTAACTTCTTTTCAATTGTGAACTATCTCAGTAAGTCTTAGTTATTTAAAATTGGGTGTAAAGTTACACCTACACCTACCAATGTGGGGTTGGTTGGAGTGGTAAGCAGTTTCATACAGTTTAAGCAAGGTCTTTAGTTCGAGCCTCAACGTATGCAGAGACCCTCACTGGGAGACTCACCCACCACAGCCAGGTGTACAGAACCAAACGGGCAAGTGGCAACTAAAAAGAAAAGTTACACCTACACCTAGTACACCTACCAAAGACTCATGGGAGATGCATGGACTTAGTTTATATAAAAAAATTGAAAAAATTGTGTATAATAATTTACACAAAAATTAATGTGTTTTTGTTTCATATATGAGATGGTGCCATTAATGTTAAAAAAAGGTTAATTGGTGATCCTTTTTTGTTTATTAATGACTCTATCTTATATATGAAATGAGTGCGTACACATTTTTATAGTGTTTGACGATGATCAGTCACCAACAATGAAATAAAAAAAAAACGAAAGTCACAACATCATCATATGATCTGTTTGGAATGTTTTTTTTTTCTAGCTTGGTGATCGTGAGAAAGGTGGGCATGACCGCATGACTGCATGAGCTTAGTTTACTTCAATCGAATTAAATACAACAGTTCTTAATCTTGAGACGCCTATAGCAGTTCTTAGTCCATGATCTGTTTGGAATGTTTGACAACCTCGCAAGTTCACGTACCCACATGAGCATATTTCAATCGAATGTTTGGAAACTATGTCAATAATGCATTTGAGGTAACATCGGGCTGGCCATTGATTTTTCAATGTTTTGTGTTCATGATAAATATTGATATGTTTCAGATGAGATCCTTCCAGCGAATAGGAAAGGAACCTAAGGCCATTGATCTGTCCATGTTTTGTGTGCATGATATATTCCTATGAAAGAGATCACCCGAGAAAATAGGAAAGTGAATTCTTGGTACATTCGGTCTTATTTTTCTTTGTATTTGTCTTGGAGAATTCTATCCTACAACGTAAGGTACTCCACAAAATATTTTTTTTTTAAAAAAAATAACAAAAAACGAAATACCCAGATAAAAAACCCAGAAAAAGAAAAAACTCAGATCTATTTTCTCTCTCCTAACAAAGCGTCCTCCTCTGCCTCCATTCTCACTACTACCGCTTAACACCACCGCCCCATCACCACCACTCTTAATAGCCGTCGACCAACGTTCGTTTTCAACCACCACACAAATTGTCACCCCCGAGTTTAATTTGTGATCCCCCGAGTTCAATTTGTGACCCCATAAAATTTAACTTGTGACCCCTACGTCGCAATTTGTGATCCCTTTGGTTTCAATTTGTGACCCCATAAAATTTAATTTGTGACCCTACGTCGCAATTTGTGATCCCTTTGGTTTCAATTTGTGACCCAAATTTGGGTTTTTTATCCTAGGAGAAAGAGTGGGTTTGGGGGATTTTTTTGAGGAGAGAAAGTGAAATGAGAGGTTTATTTTCTGGAGAGAGAGTGAAATGTTGAGGAAGAAATGGTAAGGATGGGTTTTTTGATAGGTAAAAGAATGGAGTGAGGAGAGTGAGTGAAATAGATGTTGGATTTGTGAGGAGTTTTTGGGAGGAGAGAGAGTCGAATGGAAGAAGGAAGCAAAGAGATGCGTGGAAGTTGGGACTGGAAATGAGGAGATGAGGGGTAGAGTGTTTTTTTTTATTTAATTACTTTTTTTTCTATAGGGGTGTATACACCCGGGAGTACCATAGACGTATTCATTTGTCTTGCACGGTAATAATTGACTTTTTGTTTTGTGTGTTTTAATTTGACGAATAATTAACAAAAGAAAATTTTATGAAACTTTAACATTATCAAAGTACATCTAAAAAAGATCTATTATTGATGAGAATTTCATTTTATGATATAAAGTAATTTCTTACAAAATTTGTATCGAAAAATGACAATGACAATTATTATGAACCAACGGTGGCCGGTCACATCTTCTTCGAATATATGCGCATTCTCAATAAAACTTCTGAAATATGAAAGGTTGGTAGTATGAAACATGGACGGCTTAAAGTCTATAGTAGCCCTGTGCAATAACAAAATTGAGGCCCTTATTGACGCTTTATTATAAATTACGACGCTATAAAGCGACTATAAGTGTTTTGAAGCTACAAAACGTCGATTTCTTGGAAAAAGCGTCAATATTTTATTTCAAACGCTAGCGTCAAAATATTGTATTCGTCGCTTAATAGCGTCAATATAATATACAGTTTCGACACATTTTTATAGACACTTTATTGCGTCGAAATTTTGATTTTGCCGAAAGTGAGGCCCTTTGGCGGCTGAGGCCCTGTGCGAGCAGACCGCTCGCACCGTGCCTCAGCCTCCTCTGGTATGAAACTTGCATAGGTATTATTAGATAAGCATAGAAGAAGTTGTGAAGAATCGATGCGACAATGTAAATATAGTAGTGATAGCATGATATGATTTTGTAAAACTGGGGTATGCCCTCATATTTTTTGTAAATATTCAGAACAATTTTGAGTTGAATGAGAAATATAGTCTATTTTTTATCAAAAAGAAATATATATTTTGAACAAAATGAAGTACATCTTAAAGCTGCTAGGAATGGGTGTGAATGTGTGATGAGGCTTTAACAAAACATTCAAACGTATGGAAAAAAAGATCTATATACTAATATCTTCAAAGGATATTTGATTATTGACAACAAAATAAATGCTTAATATTGTTGGTGGTGGTGGTAGTGATGGTGGTGGTAGTGATGATGGTGGTAGTAGTAGAATTCGTTGGTACACTAGATGTAAGCTTATACGTACCCTGTGAAATTGTGACTAATAATGAGGTGATGACTTATGATTATTATAAGGATAATTTGTTATAAAAAAAAACTCTCGGTGCAAACGTACATCGAATGTAGTTAAGAATTGATAACAACTTAATTATGCGCTTTTTTAGTATAATCATGTCTTTTCTCCTCCACATCAATCTACTATTACATCTACTATTTATTAATTCTGTCATTTTGTTTCTCACATCAATCTGCTATCTGCTATCCGTTTCTGTCATATGCTAATTACCCGAACATGGCCTATACCAAATCTTAATCTTAATACTAAACGCCGGAGCAAGCAACTAAGGAAAATCTTATGAAATATACTATTTACACAACATGGACAGATCACAGGCCAGGCAGATGTTACTTCAAGAATATTGGCCAATCACTGGCCTGAGTAGTTTTTTTCGTTCACAAGTTGACCAATCGCTGGCTTGAGTTGTTTTTTCCTTCAAGTCGCCCGCAGGCTTAGATTGGTTAACTTGTGAGGTTGTCAAACCATCCAAATATAATCATTTGGAAATTGTTTTAAGGAAAATATAGTAAGTAACCCAGACACACCAAGTTACCAAAACAGAAGATAAATTTCATAGTATAAGTATATAACTATTATAACCTAAACATCTATTTTCAATTGCATTTGTCAATATAATAGATGTCCTTGCAGTTACACACTAAATGTAGAAGACAAAACACGAATTTCATGGTGGTACACACTACACCGTACTATGATTATGAAATGCACCCAATAACTTTATATATCTTTCCTAATTCATGATGAGGTGGTTTGGGATACTTCTTGATCCAGGGATTTGGATAGTTTACTGTTACCTGATAGATTAGGAGAATGAGGGCCGGCCTCCTAATCTCTTTTTCCTCCTTACCATTTTAAAAAAAATAAACATTGTGTTTCCTAATAAGCCTAGAATGAGTACACTTGCACTGGCTTGGAATTGAATTATTTGAATGTTGTTGAAGTATGTGTGTGTTGTGGTGACTAGTTTTCCCACACTATTTGTGTGTACTGGCTTAGAGGTTGTGTTATAAGTGCAAGTGAGTGTGTCCTCGAGCCATTGCCAATTGATTTTCGGTTGGATTTCACAAGCTTATATCACCTCTAGATATAAAAACACACACATCACCTATAAAAAGATGACCTGCAGCTTTTGGATTTGCACTCTAAAAGTCCTCCTCCTTAATTACTCTCTCTACCGAGTACTGACCTAGCTCGCTAGCTCTCCGTCAACACGACCATGGCTACCATCAGCTCCTCCTCTCTTATCTCTTCCCTCCTACTCCTCTTCCTCCTCTCCGGGACTGCCACTGCCCTGGACAGTTGTGTATCCCGCACAGTCTCGAGGCTTGCTCAGTCGGGTTTAGAGACTATGGAGACGATACCAGAGCCCAACAAAAAGCCTGAGCTGGTTGGTCTGGCTGAGTTTGCGGTGAATCAGGCCAATGCGTGTAGGCATTTCGCTATTACCTACGTGACGATCGACAGTTGTCGCTTTGTAAACCTCCCCATCCTCACCAGCGCCACTCAAAGCACTTACTACAGATTCATTATCAAAGGCCTTTCTTTTGATGGTGTCTCGGCCACTTACCGGGCTGAAGTTGCAGTGGTTGCAAAGGAGAGAGCCCTTGCCTATTGGGATTATAACAATTAAATGCACAGCTATATGTATATCTTACATTTTCTTTTTACGGTATCGCATCGATGGGCCAGGTTGATTGACCCTTGTTACTTTGATCAACTCATATGTGTATGTTGAACTTCGTTATTACTTATCTGAACGTTGTTTTTGTTCGATTGTTGTAAATTTGTAATTCCTAATTGAATCTATTATGTTTGAATTTGGGTGTGATCCGCACAATACAAATTTCATATCCCTCTGTGGCTCTGTCCATTATTATGTTCAATCTTTTCAATTAATTTGTTAGCTATGTACAGATAATCTCGTAGTAATTAAGTTGTCCGTACTGCTGTCCTTACTCCTGAGTCCTGAAAAAGGTAGATTTTGAATGTTATGAATGTATCCTCCAAGATGCTACCCCTACAGCCCTACTCCTAAATGAGTTGGATCTTGATATACCAATTGACCAAATAGACTAAATATGCCCCAAGATGATATATTCCAATGACTAAATATGCCCCTCGCTCGAGTGATTCCTCATAATCACTCCATTACCTCCGACAAATCCTCTGCCTTTGTAGACTGTTGGTGTTTTTCTTCTGTAAAATAAAAGCTGTTTTCCAGGGAGCCTTGCCCCGATCAAGTGTACGTGTTTCATGAGTCTCATCATCAATACTCCACTACCTCCGATATGCTGCATATATATGCAATTATGCATCCGCATTCACTATTTCTTTCAAAGCCTATTAGCTCAGTTGGTAGATGCGCATGCATGGATTCAAGTCAAGTGTCACAAAGGCAACTTTAAAAGTAGAAATTCAATAGCCAATCGTATCTTAAATTTGTCGTATTTTGCATTTACATTATCTTATAGATAGAGTCGTATTTTTTCATGTACCGTATTATTGTCCACATGGAGTTGTATATATTTTTATACATGCTTTGTTGTTTGTATAATTATTTTGCTTAAAGTCAATCGTTTTTTTATTGTTAAAAGCGAGTAGTAATTTTGCCATCCGATGTCATATCGTATTATTCGTATATCTGTATACAGTATACTCCTAGTCGGATCTTTGTTTTGAGACAGTTAACGACTGAAGTGATTACACGGAAGTGATTACACGGAAGTGATTCATTAGTATTTCGAGAAACTTCAGTTAACTGAAGTAATTAGCGGAACTTTTAACATAAGTGTACAACATGATGAGAACTTGGAAATTAAAAGTTTCATTTTGCCGCAGTTGGCCTCAAAAAATTAAGAATAATCCGGACACTTTCTATGAGAATCAATACATATTTATCTGACAGCTCCAACATTTTTATTCAATCACAAGCGAGAAAATCTTGCACCAACAGGGAAATATGGCACAATAATTGGCGTAGTAGTCGATTTTTGATCGGATTTGCTTTGTGAATTTACTCCATAAGCTTGATCAATATTTTTTTGGCTTGACTCGTACTCACGGCAGGCAACTTGAATACTGCTAGTTGGGATTTGGAAACAACTCAAAATGCTTGAAACCAAACCCATGATATGAATCTTTTGAATGCTACAAGTATAACGTACTTGAGTAACTACTCTGCCTGTCTGTATGGGTCTTACTTTGTTGGTTCGTTCAAGAGATGTGTAATTATGCTCTATGGTTGTTCCCATGTTTCGTTTTGCCCTTATATATAGGAAACGTAAAGCGACTGTTTGAGAGTGATAGACTGATAGTGTAGAAGCTTCGTATGCCAGCTAGCTGAAGAAATCAATTGAAGATGGTACTAGTCTCAAAGAAAACATTGAGAAGCCTTATTTTGACCATCTGAAAGCCAAGGTAGGTTCCTCTCATGCACAATCATTATATGAGGCTTCTGTCGCTTTGGGAGTTTTGCTTGGAGCGCAAGGGTGCGCTTTACTAATTTCTACACTGACAAATCGGTAGTCAAAGTAGAAAATTCAAACAAGTGCAAAGGAACAAAACATATCTTGCTTTCTGACTAATGGCTTACAAGAAAGAAGAGGTCTATCCAAGCTAAACAAATTGTTGAGATTAAGTGGGAGCAATTAGACAGCACAATGACTTGACATCTTTACATGACAATAATTAATTACTTGGTCTTGCATAGACTGATAGACTAGGTGCGAAATATCTTACGTACAAAAGATACCATTAGTTAACTGTACCAGATCCAATAACAAGTCAGTACACAGCATAATGTCTTCCTCACCAGCTTTCCTGTTGTTCATCCTCACCAGCTTTCCTGTTGTTTAGGTCTGTCCCGTTGTTCAGCCCACTGCAAGCAATCAGAGCAAATATTTTAGCTTCTGACGAAAGCTTCAACTCTTAATCATGAACTACTGAACACTATACATCATTTTTTTCCCTTTTCATTCTCCTGGATTTCTAGTTTGTTTCACCAGAGGACAAGAATAAGTCTGACATAAACCCTCGGGATCAGGCATCCAACAACTCGGGAGCTTTCCACCTTTTAAAGAGAGCTCACTACTAATGCTACTGTAAGGCTGCTTTCTCTCCGACATAATCCCCCAATGGCCAAGTTTTCTGTACGAGAGACTTCAGCGAGGTTCATGAGTGTCCAGTCTAATCCAGTCCAGGAGAATAGATCACAAGTCTTTGGCAAGAAACATTCATAAACCAGCTTAAAGTTTTTAAAGAACAATGAATTTCAACTTCCAATAAAGCTTTCATGCATATCTGAATTCGTTAGACTATGAATACGGTGAGATTCGAATCGTTGTTGCTGACGAGACTATAAATTTTGATGAAATAAATGTCATCAGTCATAATGATCATACATAGTAGAGAGTGGGAAATTTGTGCTTCTATTGACAGTTTTCATTTAACAGGATCATGCATTCACTTTACAATTTTACAGCAACAGACCCCTATCCATGGTTGTTCAATTCACACTATTGACATTGAAAGATAAATTTACAATAAAGTTCAAAATCATCCAAAGAAGATACATGTCAACATTCAGAGAGATGAAGGATTCTTCATAATTGTTCTTTACTGCTCGCATTGGCTTGCTGCGAAAACTACCCTCAGACTATAGTATTACACATATGATGCAACCCATCTATGATATAGTTAACAAATCAAAGAGAACCCAAACACCACAGTTAGTCAGCTTGACATTACTCAAATATTCATTAGCATCAAGATCTCTTCTCACCCTCCCCC
>ONZK01003837.1:11328-22524 GCA_900322385.1 Pharnaceum exiguum
CAAACTCATCATGGATCATCCTCGGACACATCCCGTTAGCATAGAAACTCCTCAATTATCATCAAAGATCGGCTTTTGCATCAAATATCTGAAATAACAAGCACAACTACCAATCTCTTCAAACCAAGTTAAATCCATCCAAAATCATCAACATATAACCAACTTGGGGTAATAAAATATGCAGTTTACATAAGATAAACATGATTTTCAAGCACTTATCACTAGACTACCAGTCTAAGTACACGAGTGCACCAGTTGAAAGCGGCCAAATATCTCTCGGTGTGTATTAACTAATAACTATCAGTACAAGGTACTAGTAAACTACCAGTACGTAGTTTATGATTACATATAGTTTATAACTATAGTAGTTCAATACGTAGTTTATAAGTTTATAACTAGACTATCAGTTATCAGTAGTTATGAGTAGTTCAGTACGTAATTTATAACTCGAGCAAACTGATGGTTCTTCATTGGTCTTATTTTTTCGCTTCCATTTCTTGCAAGTCAAATATATTTCGGTGTAATTTTTTTTTCTTTTCAGAATACGTTAACATGAATGCTAGCGGTAGTGTCCAAAAGCCTTTGATCTTGGATGAAGATGAGGATGTCAAAGTGTGTAGCTCCAAAGATAAACCATTGAAATCACTGGTATGGAAGCATATGACACGTGAAACAGTCGGCCAAGGTGTTTATAAAGCCAGCTGCAAGTATTGTCAAGCCGTTTTCACGGCTAACTCTAATAGTGGTACATCTCATCTTAAACGACATGTTACAATCTGTCCTGCTAGATTTAATAGTGACATTAGAAATTTTTGCATTGTTGGGAACCCCTCACAACATGGTACTTCCAAAGTTTCTTTAAGAAAGCCTACTATTGATTTAGAAGAGGTGCGTAGGGCTATTCACTTGTATATAGTTGCTGGTGCACACCCTTTTACCACTTGTGAAGAGCCTGGTTTTAAGTATATGACATCGGTTATGTGTCCTCAATTTAGCTACATTAGTAGGCATACTTTTAAAAGAGACATAATCAAGTATTACACTGGTGAGAAGAATGACCTCCTTAATGAGTTGAAAAATATTGATGGTCGTATTTCTTTCAATACTGATAATTGGAAAAGTGAGCACACGGAATACGACTACATGTGCATAACTGCTCATTGGATTGATGAGAATTGGAAATTACAGAAGAGAATAATTAAATTTGGGGTTTTTATTCCTCCATTTGATGGTATTTCTCTTACTGATGTGATAAAGATTTGTTTGAATGATTGGGTAATTGATGATAAAGTCTTTAGCTTCACTTTAGACAATGCAACCTACAATGATGTCATACTTTCTTCTATTACGAGTCATTTGTTGAGGAAAAAGCCTTTATTGCTTCGTGGAGAATTTGTTCATGTTCGTTGTGCATGTCATATTATTAATCTTGTTGTGCGAGCTGGTCTAAAGTTGATTGATGATGTTACTATAAAGATAAGAACCATTTTCAAGCATTTGAAACGTTCACTTCCAAAGTTGAAGAAGTTCTATGAAAGTGCTCAACGAAGCTTTTCTTTAGATATTAGGAAGAAGTTGCGTCTTGACAATTCTATTAGATGGAACTGCACTTATTTGATGCTTGATCGTGCTATTTATTATAAAGACGTGCTTGATGAATTTGTGCAAAGGGATAAGGATCTCCAGCCTTTCTTACTTAGCGCCGATGAATGGGTAAGAGTGTTTGATCTTTGTAAGTTCTTGAAAGTGTTTTATGATGTGACCAATATGTTTTCGAGCTCTAAAAATCCTACCGCCAACATTTATTTTGATGGCGTGTGGATGATTCATAAGAAACTCAATGAGGCTAATGATGGTCTTATATCTACTGAACTGGCTATAATGGTTGGAGAGGAGGGAGGTATGAAAGATAAATTTGACAAGTATTGGAAGGATTACAATTTGCTTCTTTGTTGTGCTGCTGTGTTGGATCCTAGGTTTAAGTCGGAAAGAGTTGAATATCGTTTACAAAAGTTGTCTGGGGAAAAGTATGCCAGCGAAAGGATTGAGATCATTAAAGAGACTATGGTGAGAATGTTTAATGAGTACAAGGGTGAGGTTTCTAGCTCTCTAAGGGGTACCGCGTCATTCGTTGTTTTGGACAGGGATTATGAGGATAATGTTGTTGAAAGTTTGGTGGATGATGATGATGAGGATTATGGTATGTTTTTGAGTAAGAAAAGGAAAACTGAAGCTACAAAGACTGAATTGGAGCGATATTTGGAAGAAAAAAATACAAGCTCGAGAGATGATTTTGATGTCTTGATATGGTGGAAAAACCAAGCTTTGCGCTTCCCTGTTCTATCAAAGATGGCTCGTGACATCCTAGCCGTTCCTATCTCTTCTGTTCCTTGTGAGTCGGCTTTTAGTATGGGGAAGAAGTTGATAAATCCTTGGAGGGCATCCCTTAACTCCTTGCAACTTATGAGGATTTGTTACGTGCAAAAGGCTTTGCTCTTGGTAAACTACTAACTTTCTTTGATATGCTTGTTCTTGATGCTTGTTAGTTGTTAGAGTTTAAAGAATTGAAACTTTATTATTTTCTTTTCTTTTTTCAGGTACAAATATGTTGAGCTATGGTGGAGCTCCTCCACAAGAGGAAGATGATGAAGATGAAGAGGAGGAAGATAATGAATCGGATCACCCTTGTAAATTTATACTTCGACATTAGGGAACCTTTATAACACGTAACACTATTGTAAATTCATTATAACATAAAGTTGATCCAATTTTTGTTACTTGTGAAATGAAGGATCATGGATCATGGAGCTTGATGGAGAGGTGAATAAAGGTCAAGTGCATCTTCTAGGATGGGATGAAGAATATTGTTAAGCATTTTGTAGTGACTAGTCTTATTTCGAACGTTTGGAGTTTTTATCGACTTATTTAGGTTTGGTGATTTGCAATTTGACACCAATTAAATAAGTTTTAGTTTGTGAAACATTATTTAGGGTTTTTTTTAAATGTTTTATGCTTGAAATTTGCATATTAAACTATTAAGTCCCCGGCCCCTTGTTTGGAATTTTGATCAAGAATGTTAATTTCTTTTAAATTGAAAAAAAGCCCGCAAAGCCCAAGCCCGTGGGACCCGTCCATGTAGCTAATGGGCGGACACGGACAGCCAAGTCAGGCCCGCAAACATAGGCCCGGCCCGCAAATGTTAATGGACACAATTTCCAATTCAAAGCCCGGCCCGCGTCCGGCCCGCGCCCGCTTTTGAACAGCTCTTTATTCAAGCACCTTTCAAGCTCCAAACATCCTTTCAAGAGTATAGGAAGATCAAGGTCAAGCAAGTCATGTTTCTCAAGTTTTGCATGCTTCTAGATCACGTAAGAGTCTTAAAATAAGGTTCTAATCACGTACTGAAGGCAAACTCTACTTCTCTTTCCCCGCCTCAACAAAACTTCTTTTACTTTCTGCTTTGTCTATTCAATTAATCTCCTATAATTGTCAATTTGGATTAACTCAAAGTGGCCATTATGATTAATAATTGAATCTTACGCGCTTGAAATAGAATACAGGCTGTATGTGTAAATTTGGATAATAAAGGATGATTGCATGTGGATAAGACATCGCATAAAGTAGATAAATTTGCATCAGGTTGTTAACTTGATCGAATGGTTTAAACGCACAATATTGGATTGTTTTGAGTTCGTAGAGGTAAAACTTCGCCCCCGCACTTAAACAGATTCTAGTTATAAGCATTTTCAATAAAAGCTTGCTTTGATAATAGTCCCCTACGGGTTTAGCCCTTCGGTTGTCCATTTCAAATAATTGGCAAGCTACTAGCTGTTCTACTATATTACACTATTATATTTATCTCTATTATAAAAAAATTTCCAATTGTTTTCTCCGTATGGAATAAAATTGGTGAGGACTGTGTTAAGTACTCATATTCAAACCACCGGTTGGTACAATGGTTTACCTTATCGAAAGAGGTAAATTCCTCCTAGACCGGGGTCCATGTACCTACAAAATGTTCAAGTCGTACTCTTATTGTGCCTCATTTTGCACTGCTAATATCGAGAAGCTGAAATCAGAAGAAGCCAATATATCACCTAGTATTCCTAACTCAGGGTACTTCATAGTATTCCACACATCATTTAGACCATATACTGCAGAAGTACTCGGATCATGGTGTTTACCTACAATAAATAGGTCAAACAAGTCTTTCATTGTGACCACTATTGTTGTTGTTTCTGCTCCATCCTTCACGACCTCTTCCTTAAAAGATATTATGTGGTTGCATTCACACTTGCTATGAAATTGCCTCATCACTTCATTATCAACGACATAATTTCGACTTTCATGCGGGCTTTTCAGCCAAAGCACCAACAATCTAATATTAGGGTGACTAGCAAATATCCTACTGTACTCTAGTGCCTCGTGATCATCGCTACCTCCAATAAATAAGAGTGCAATTCGATACACATTATTATCTGAGATGTGTAAGTGGGAACCGACTCCTTTGTCAATAAACAGACCAATAGAACAAGGAGCCTTTTCTAGAACCATTTTGTTGACATCCCTTATATAGGTGGAAGATTCTCTAATACTTCCATCAGGGTTCCATATTATATGAAAGGGCAAAATGGTCAAGTTTACTTTCTTCTCATATGCAAGTCTGCAGATATCATGAAACATGGTAGTATCTGGAGTAACTGCAATGTAATGTTGTATTCGAGTACAACCTTTACTTTCTCGTTCAAGATGTAGGAAGGCATTCATTATACGATTGCAACGAGCAAGGTTGGAACGAAACGTGGAGTTAGATGTCACTTGATGCAATGGTGCCATGAAAGGGATCGAGCACCGACCCTTGAGTTGCATGAGTTGTAGTGCAATGGCCGATGTAGGATAACTTCGTGAAGGGTGGCAAATTTCAAGAAGTCGCACAATTCCAGGCACATTTTCTTCTTTATAGACACAAACTAGCGTTTGCAAGATATCATTTTGACTATTATCTACTGTATTTCTTCTTTCGACTTGTGAGTATTGCTTCATAGGTTTGAACAAGTACTTTATAAGCGGTAGCAATCCCCCTGTAAGAACTACAATATAAAGTACTCCAATCGTGCTCTCCTGAACATCCAGAATCTGTGGATCATTGACATTATTTAAGTTAGTATGGTCAACAAATAAAAAACTTAAGTCCAATGTGAAGACAGAAAGGAGGATGAGGAATAATTCATTATGCACCACTAACTAATTCATACGAGGGGTTAATAATAGGGTAATACTAAAGAAAAGAAAGAGTTGTTGAGTAATTAAAAGGATGGTAGTGTGAACTTAAAAATGATTTAAATTGCTCTTTAATACGAAAAAAATCTAAATAATATCTAAAATAAACATATTTCTTTCACTAATCAATTTTTGTAGACACATAATATATCCAATTAGAAAATAGTTGAAAACTTGCTCCACTCCATATTTATACTTTTATTATATAATAATTTCATGAATTATACTATTTGAGTTGCTTGGACGACTTATAAATATAATTAAGAAATTGGTTGTTTTATTTTTCAACATTTATGTTTGTTTTAGGCTAATAACTTGTAAAATAAGCTAGTCAATGATATTTTCCTTTTTAATGTAAGATTTTTATATATATATTTTAAGTTGACATATGGAGAAAGTAATCTTACATGTTTTCTTCTCCAAACACCAATGGTAGCTACATCCAACAAACCTTTGGAAGATAAAATGAGTGCAATAGCTGTAGCATTTGGCAAACCGAATCCAGCAATCCTTGAGGCAATAAGAGCCCCCAAAAATTTTCCTACATAACCCCCTAGTAGAATCAATCCTATACCTAATGATTGTTTTTTAATAGTTGTTATTCTCAATTGCACCCCTCTCACTGCACAATAGAATGGTAAGAGAACCCCCGAGGTCATTGTATCCATTTTCTCATATAGCACAGTCGATAGCGGTTCTTCTGGTAGGCTAAATGCAAAAAGAAAAAGGGAAAACCTGTGATCTGTTATTTCTCCCAAGAATGCTATGATACACAGAATCATGATAATCATCAAGAAATGAGATTGTTTCATAGTCCTTCCTTCTGGCGTCTTCTTGACAATGTATATTATCGATGGTCTCAATATACAAAAAACAATAAAGAAAAATAATAATGTATATACAAGCTTCCACCGGTCATCCTGGTTGTAAAAAGGCCGAATGACAACAGATTTCAAAAAGCTTACTACAATTGAAGTAAGTTCCAAAACTACCGCGATCGACGTTACCGTTTGGCCTAACTCGGAATTACTGATCCCAAGATCATTAAGGTGACTGCACATTACCATGAGGAATGTCGTCGCATTAAAGATGATATAAGTGCGAAGGCCTGTTTCATTTGCTCCCGTAACCAAATGATTTTGTTTGGCTAATATATAACCTAGACCTGCTAAAACTATAGAAGTGAGCATAGCGGATAAAGCTATTAGAGCATGTGTCTTCCCAATATTTTTAATCACACTTCTGTTAGTTTCCACGCCTAACATGAAGGTGTGAAGTATGAAGCCGAAATATGAAACTGTCTTCAATGAGTACATGACAGGTGGTGAAATTAATATTCTTTCGCCAAAATTTAGAAAGACGTTTGCAACAATTATACCAGCCTGCCATAGTTAAATAAACTTGTTATATGGTAGCAATATATAATAAGGTTGCTTATCCAAAATAATGAAACAAAATCTTCTATGAGAAAATATGACTCTCAATAAGTTCTCTCTTTTTATTTATAGTTCACTATTTATATGCAACTTTTTTAACCTCAAAAAGGTTTACAAAGAAGGTACCGGTTAGTACTTACTCCCTCCGTCCATTACCAGATGGTATTAACCCATATTTTTGATCTTCAATCAAACTAAATTTAGCATTAAGTTACTAACCCACAATATTTTACTTTGAACTAAAATATAAAGACATCATAATTAGTCTTGTAGTTTCAAAAAAGTAAAATTCAGAGCTTTTTATACTACAAAATCTAGACTGTTAATGGTCAAAGTATACGCAAACTGTAAACATGAGACCATGCCATACCATAATGGGCGAAGGGAATAATTGGCTTAAATTTGATGATGTGTAAGCTCCCAAATTGCGAAAAAAAAAAAAGAAAAAATGGGTAGGGAAATTACGAAGAAAACAATGTGTAGGGTGATAAAAGAAGTAAGAACTTACCAAAATTTGAAAAATTTGGGAAATGAACGGCATGCGAATAGTTCTAAGGATGAAGCAAGTTAATGTGGACACAGACATGATAAAGGTGAGTTGTAGTAGTACGACGGCTGATTGAGACTTGGCATAATAATGGCGATCAGACAATATTCCCTGGGTAATAGGACTAGTTGATTCAATTTGTTGGCAAACAATTTTGATGTCGACTGTCTGATTCCAATTTCCCGAGATCCACCAGGGGTTTGGGTTAGATGTAACCACCGCCATATTTTAGGCTCTAATAACACCACCACTCACCCCTGGCTTCATACGGAGAAAAGAAGAAGAATGAACTTTTATGAGCAAGGTATGGTTTTCCTCTTCCTTTCAAGAGACAGTAACTAGAGGACACAAAGAAGGAATTTTTTTACTATGTTTAGTATACGCATATTAATAGCGACTACAAAATATTTAGTGATGGAAATTTAGTTGTCTATCCTGCTAAATAAAAGGATTTATTTATCGGTGGTTATGTTTACCATCACAATTATTTGCTATAAACATGGCTTTAGATTCCTTTGAAATACATAGCCTTAGACCAGTTGAAATGTATTTTGGGATTAGTCAATCTAATTTGACCTATTATATTAGATATAATTTTAATTAGCAAACTTGATATTTTTCATATATTTCTCTGCAAAGTTTCATTAACTAAATTTCCTATTTTTTAACTAATTATTGACTCGTGGTATGAAAGATGAAGAGAATCTAATATTATTCGTATGTAAACAGGCACACAAGTTGCGGGGAGAACTAAGTATCTCTTATAATTGTGAGTAATCGTTAGGACAATGAAAATTGGTTATATGGTAATAAAAAATTACTTATGAGGTAATGAAAAACAAATTTTGTTGTCAGGTAGTTTAAATCTCGTTGTGGAGCAATGAAAAAAATACAACAATATAAACTCAATTGTGTACATACCGTATTTTGTACGAGTTATATATTGCCTCGCCTAATGACGAAAAATCTTAATCTTCTATACGTCGGTTAGTTAGGATTTCAATAGGTAGTGGGTGCATCAAATGCTTGAGAAAAGAAACTAAAGTTGATTCCGTAGCCTTATTGATTAATAATTATCATTCAAGTCGTTAATAATGGCATAGCCCATATCCCACTTATTAGCATTAGGCAATTGGCCTAATTATTAATCAATTAATCTAGTAGTCTATTTAACCAAACCCATAAAATAAGCCCAATCCATTATCTTTTCCCCATTTAAAATATTCATTTCTAAAAAGAAATTAATATTATTTGACGAATAAGCAGATGCCCCATTACAAGAAATTTCGTAATAAAAGAGATCAACCCCTAGTTAATATTGTAGGGTTCTAGACCTATTCTTATTAATCTAATTAATATGAGGAAACTAATATTAATGTAACAAATTATATCATGCTAGAACATAACCCAAGATCAAGATAAAAGCCATGTTATAACAGGTTGAAAGGGGGTTTAGTAACATACTTCTTGATACGTGCTTGATCAATTGGAGACTCTGAATCACAAGTGTAATTCCTCTACTGCAGTCTACACGTACTAAATGCACTGATCTTCCTTGAACCGGATACTAGCACGAACAAGGAATGAAGCTAGAGAGAGTGAGAGGGAATGGGCGACTGACTGGACTAGACGAGGGGGCAACCTTGAGCCTCTTGTGCCATCTTTTTGTTTCTGTTAAACTTAGTTAACCTAGTACAATATATCAGATATATTTATATACTAGTATTGACCAAAAAGAAAAAGAATTTTTCCTTTTTTTTTTGCAATTCACGTGAGACCAAAAGAAGAGAATTCTTCTTTGCTCCTCACATTGGCTGGCTTGATTTTTTTTCCTTGTTGGCCCATGTGGTCCAACCACATGGTCCACTATCTCTGCTTCTAGTATTAGTAGGTTTTCCCAAAGCCCAGTTCTAATACTTATCAATTACGCATTGCACGTGTATGACCCAATAGGATTTAATTAGCTAAGCTTAGATTAAAAATTAATCTGTGACAATAGTGACTCCTAGAAAAGTATATTAGTCACTTGAATGATTAAACTATATGCCTCATTTGTACATTATAGTGTTCCATCTTACTACCTAATAAATACATACACTTATATAGAACACTTCCATCAATCTCCCACTTGTTCTTATAATAAGTGTATGAGTTAACTAGATAACACTCCCACTAGCTCCCACTAGTCTCCACTAGTCAAAGGTATTACAAATCCTTGTCTAACAGTCCATAGAGGAATCTTTCGAATATAAGATGAACTAGCAAATGGTTATCCAAATAACGTATTTGAGCACGGCCATGCATTTTAATTTAGTTTCATCATTCGATCAACCAAGAACCAAGCACGCATGAGATGATTAAGGCAATCCATTCTGATCACTCCCCTAACATTCCACTACATGTTTCAAAACATCTCTGAGCACAGTCTTTATAGTCTCCTGTTATGGCCAGACGGTGGACAGGTGTCAAGAGAATGCCTATTCACATGCAAGATATAAAGGAGAATTCAAGTCAAATGATTCGATTTATTAGTTGTACTTTATATTCAACCAAATATTAAAAGTGGGTCAAAGTTCAAAAAAAAAAGGCACTACTTTCATTCAATGTGGTTAACTAGACACCATGTCTATATGATTCAAGAAACGTGAATCATCATATTAAGCACATTCTAATCACATATTAGTTAATGATTTACCTACTCATTAACATGATTTTCCAAATCAAAAGTTTACCAATTCACACAATAGGGTTTTATTAGAAAGACTCACGCTTGATAACCTATTTGGTATGTTATAGATTTATTTGATGTTTGGACTTATTTAATTCTAAACCAAAATTAATTAAATATATATAAATAAATAAGATATAATTGAAATATTAATATTGTCAAATTAATCATAGAATTATTTTACAACTCATGTAAAATCTAACACCACGTCAATTCATAATCAATCTAATTAATGCCCATCTCAGCCAAATCTTACTCATGTTTCGGCTGAGGTAATGGTTTAGTAAGAGGATCAGCTTCATTGGAACTTCACCAAGTTCGGAAACAAATTTCCTTATTCAAGTAGATGCTTTGGCAGCCTCAGATACTGCCAAATATTCCGCTTCAGTCGTAGATTTAGCAATATTAGTTTGCTTAACACTGCATCAGCTCACATGTTCTCCATTCAGCGTAAAGATGAAACTAGTATGAGAAATATAATCATCTTTATTTTATCTGAATACTATTATTCGAGTAACCCTTTACACATAGCTCACCATTTCCACCATACACTAAGAACATATCCTTAGTATTCCTCAAATACTTAATTAAGAATATTCTTAGTTGCTGTTCAATGTGCCATCCTTGGATAGACTTGGAATCTAATTGTCATGCTTAAAGCAAATGAAATATCCAGCCTAGTACATATCATGGCATACAAGTCATTAGAAGGACAATCATTCGTGTTTAGAGTAGTGTCATGAGTCATAGGGATAGTCCCTTTCTTAGAGTCAATCATGTTGAATCTAGCAAGAATCTTATCAATATAAGGTTCTTGACTCAGACCAATTAACCTTTTAGATCTATCTCTATAGGCCTTAATTCCAAGAATTTATTGTGCTTCACCCAACACTACACTAATTGATCACTTGTGTCACGAATAAATTCGTGGCACAAGTTTCAAAATTCTCGTGACTATGTGAGTTAGCCACAGGAATTCCACCCAGTTTCACCCGTGGCACAAGTAATCGTGGTTAGGGTCTCGCCACGGGAAAAATGATCCTGTGGTGGTGAAGCGCTTGTCGAGGCGTCCCAAATTAATTCTTACTTCCTAATACTAAAATAGCAAATAGGGAAGTAGAGTTCGTATCCACGAGGAAAGGGGACTTCTAATGTGCGAAAACGTAAACAAATATTGGAGATTTTCAGTATGGAATCAACTAAAT
>ONZK01003837.1:32604-48434 GCA_900322385.1 Pharnaceum exiguum
TAAAAATGAAAAGGGGTAAATTGGACATTTAACATTCATAAATTTGAAAATCAACTGCCACGTCACCAATTTTAACAGTCAACCCTTCGACTTAACGGTCAAACCACTAAAACGCTATATCCAAACCTCGGGACACCAATTCAAAACTAGCCCAAACCTCTGGGCACCAAAACGCAAAATATCCTATTTTTAAAAGGGGGTTAAGCTTCGTGTGAATGGACAAAAATATCGAGTGAATCTGAAAATTGTACAGACCAGAAGAGATAATAATCTACCTTAACCAATCTTGTACCAAACGGGACTAAAATTCTAAAGAAATAGGGGGTAATAATGTTCCAATAAAAATATATCTTAGAGGAGCGAAACGAAAGTAACAATTTGTACCAATTGTGCGTGAACCAATTGTGCCACACTGATTGAATTTAATGGTGAGATGGGGTATGTCGTATGGACTTGTGTTGGAAACAAAACAATTATAGTCTATCATGAGCTGATAGTGGTGACTAGGGATGCAAAAACTGCATGAACAATCCACGTCAGACGACATACTCGATCGGGCAAATAACAAAACACAAAGGACTGATGATTTTGTATAAGTAATTCAGTGGCGGAAAAAAAAAATTGGTTTGTCCAGTGGTGGAAAAATTAATTAGGTCCACCGCCGGCTAGGCGGAAGCGATAATAAGGTCCTCAAGAAATAGACTAGAGTCATAGTTTCCCCAATAACCACCACTATGCCAAAGACATTAACATGTGCCTTTACTTTGGCCTCCCTGTGGCTGTGCACCCAAAAAAATGAATAGTCTTAGTACAGGTTATAGCTCTTTTTGGCAGCCTATCCTATGGAGGATCATACGCAGTGCTTAACTTCAAGCTGTACCTTGTCAATTAGGGATTGATAAAAGCAACTACAATACTTTTTGTGTTCATGTCTCAGACACATTTAGTTAGTCTATTGACAAACCACCACTGACACATTTTTGTCTTTAGTTAAAGGTAAATCTTCATGGGGTTCATAAGCTGAGCTGATGCCATGCATATGCAGCTTGACTGCTATTTACCTCAGTTTGTCGGCATTATAGGGATGAGAAGGCATAGACGATGTGCCTTGTGTTGTACTTTTATAGCACAAACAACACTAGCTGATGTACTTAGTTGAGAAAATAAATGCAATCCTCAGTTCTTTTATTTTTCTCTTTCTTTCCATTTCTTTCTGAGGGTGTCATTTTAAAACTAGTCTTAGACTCTTAAGGAACTAGATTATAATGAAGGCTTTCTGGGTCTATTCAAGAAATAGTTTGTAACCTGAAAATCTTTTGTTCTAATATTCGTACAAGTTGTCTTTGTTTCTTTTTTTGGTCCTTCTTTTCCTCATCTTTATCTGAAGGTGTCACTTCTAACTATTCCTAGGAATCAGATTATGATGAAGGCTTTAAGAATAGATTTCGAAATGGTTTTTTATCTCTTGTAAATCTTTGTTCATTCGAAAATTAGTACATGTTGTCTTTGTTTCTTCTCTATCTCAATTGTAACATTTAAGAATGAGGTGGACTTGAACTACATACATTAATGCATGTCAGAGGTTGTAATTTGAGCAAACGAATCAGGAAGAACACTCTGTACAAGTTTGTGACTTTATCTGGGTGAGCAGTTGGATTGATTTCCAGCTGATATGACAAGTGATTACAATGTTATATTCATGCCCTTGGATCCTCAGTCATCACCGGCATACCATGGTTTTAAGCATTTTCTTTCCACTGTTTTCCTTGGAAGCAAATCCGACCAAAAACAAATTTCTGTTCATATTCCAGTACCGACAAAGTGTGACTGATATTATTATCATTAATCAAACTTTTGGAATTTGATATTTTAGGGAGCTTTGCTGTAAGGTCGCTTTCTCCTTTCATGCGTGTAGTAATTCTACTCTTGTGCTTCTTCTGGTAACGCAGATTTTAGAGAAATCAGATTACACAATGATATCCGGCAATCCATTCATTAAAAAGTCAGGTATGAATGAAGGGATATGTGCTGCTCCATAATTTATTTGATATCTCATTGGAGTATAATAGGAGCAACAAGCTGTATATATGTAATATGTTGCAATTGCGCAGGGTGGAGAAAGATAGCATTTTACTTCAATATTTCTTTTGAGATCAAGGATAAAACCATTGAATTTGATGAGAATCGCAATGTTCATCGTGCCGAATTTATAGTGCGTGCATTTATGAAGTAAGTTTAGTTTAATATTGTAGAAGACATAGTAATTTGCTGCTGCAGACCCATTTACCCTTAGTTCTTCTTTGTAACAGTGGAGGGAGGTTTTCTGATGCATGGGGTTCTTGTGAACGACGGGAGAAGAAATTTTTAAAACCCAATAATGACATACCTAGCACAGCAGAGACCAGAGCAAAGAACAAGGCTTGCCAGGTTTGCTTTCAGTCGTATCTTTGCTTACAGGAAATCATCGTCTGCTCATATTTATCTGCTTTTGCTATCAGGCACTAAGTCAATGTTTTTCTATTCTCTACCGCTGTACCTTTGATAGGAGAGATAAGGATACACACTACTTTGTTTTAGAGGTCTGCATTATCTTGATTTTTAGAAGGGTTTTTTGGATTTAACCACCTAAAAAAGTTCTATTTTTTTAAGAAACCACCTAGAATTGTTAATTTTTTAACAAATCACCTAAAGAAGTTCTATTTTTTTAAGAAACCACCTAGAAAAGTTAGTTTTTTAACAAACCACCTAAAAAAGTCCTAGTTTTTTAAGAAACCACCTAGAAAAGTTAACTTTTTATAACAAACCACCTAAATTACTCTAATATTGTACTAGACATCACTAAAATGAATTTTTCATCAAAATACGCATATGAAACGGCTATTAAGTCCATGCGTGTATTTTTCTCTATCCATTTTTCTGCTCCTCCCATTTTTCTCTTTTTTTCAGAAAGTTTCAATTCTATCATGCTCAAACTCAGAACTTGAGCAAATAGTCAGTTTGCTCCTTAGTAGTGCCATAGAGTCCTCGGACTTAAATCAAGTGTCGGAGTCTATCTAGATCTAGATAGTGGCTTGTTAAAGTAGTGTCGGAGTCCGAGCATTTAGTGGTTCAAGTAGTTGAGCAAAAAAGAATTTGGCTTGATAAGGGGAAAACGAGGAGGGTAAGATAGAATAATTAAAAATTATATAGGGATAAAAAAAAAATACGTTTTGGTGGAAAATTCATATTGGCGGTGTCTAGTATAATTTTAGGATAATTTAAGTGGTTTGTTATAAAAAAAATTAACTTATCTAGGTGGTTTCTTAAAAAACTAGATTTTGTCTAGGTGGTTTGTTAAAAAATCAACTTTTTAGGTGATTTCTTAAAAAACTAGAAATTTTAAAGGTGGTTTGTTAAAAAAACTCACTTTTCTAGGTGGTTTGTTAAAAAACTAGAACCTATTTTAGGTGGTTTATTAAAAAACCAACAATTTTAGGTGGTTTCTTAAAAAATTTAAACTTTTTTAGGTGGTTAAATCCAAAAAAACCCTTTTTAGAATTTGTGACTAGGTATATTTGTTTGTTTGTTTGTTTTTGTGCGTGCGTGCGTGTGAATATGTTTGTGTGCGCGCGTGTGTGTGGAAAACTCTGTTCAATGTAGTACCCTTTCTTTAAAGCACGCTGGCTGGGAACTAGGAGGCTGGGAACTAGAATTTAAGGCGGTTTCCTTAAGCTCAGTTCTTTGATTGATTGCACTAGGAGGCTGGGAACATCTCCCTGATGCTAATGAGGCATATACATAAAAAATGTGATTATACTCTCATTCAGAAGAGAAAAAGATGATCTAAAGTATATTGGATCAGAGACTTAAAACAACTAGAAATCCAGTCTCGTATTATGGTATATATTAGAAGCATTAGGGAAGTTTCCGGGCATCAGACAAATTGTCCACCTTGAGCAGGGTTTTTAATGATTCAGTTGTCATACAATATATGCATGTCATATCTTATTTATGTTTGACATTGTTAGTGTGAGATTATTGTGGATGTTAGCCCACTCTAAAGACCTTCTTTGTTTTTTAAAAACACCCCTAGGCGTCGCCCCAGTTTAAATGCCCAGGAGGCCAGGAGACCCTGAGGCACCCTGGGCTCCTTGAGGTGTGCATTGGCGCATGAGGCATTATTGGTGTGGTGCAACTTTTTTTCTGTTTTCTTTCTTTTTTTGGTGCTTCAAGCCTTCAACTCCGAATTAGTCTTCTGAAAAGCAAAAAATTATAAAAAGGCATAAATTACTTGAAAAAATAATGTACAAATAAGGATATGCAAATAGATGCCTTTTGTCTAAGGCTCACACCTTTGTGTTGAGAATGCATTCTCTGCGCCTTGGTGCGCTTTAGCGTTTTTCTAAAATTATGTTTAAGAACAATGTACACATACCATCTTTCTACTGGAAAGAAATAAAAAGTGATACTATGTTAGGGTTTTGGAAAATTCTCGAAACTTATTTCATTAATTTCTCGAATAACTGTTCTTTTTTTTATTTTCAGAAACCATCTTTGGATTTTTTTTTGCTTAAGGAAACCGCCTCCCTTTTTTTAGATAACAAAAAGCATATTAAATTTCAATTGTCCATTTGTCCCTCAACACCATTTTCACTACATAGCCTCGAGTCCTTGACACAGTGGGTCACTATTTAGTTTCCTATTGCTTCCTCTACTTCTTTCATGAATGATTATTATCCTTTCCCCTTCACAATTGATCTGTCAGTCTGTCATTCATACTCACTCTCTTTCTTATGTAATTCATAGTTGCATACTACCTTTCCCAACCGCCATGCAACTTTTGTCACTCACTTCTACTCAAATAAGTAAATGCATAATTCAAGGAACCCCTCTTCATTGTATAACTTCAAATCCCCTTTCCCATCTTTTTCTTCACCCCCCCTAATCCAAGCGGTCACACATTCCACTGATCCAGTGCCTGTACTTTTTGTCAATTGAGCTCTAAACAGTTCTAAAAAGGTATTCTTACTCTCACAAGGTGACTAAACAGCTCTAAACCGCACATTTGCAAATTCTCATGTATGCGACATTCTTATTTATCTCCCATCCAAAATTAACTCTCTACTACACTCTTCTCCCTCTACCATAACTCGTTCCACCTCCAATTCTCTGTTTCTTCTTCTCCGTGGCTGTCTCTATCACACTCATTTATTTCTTCAACTTCCCCACGTTCTTTTTTCTTGCATATCCACTCTCTCTCTCTCTCTCCTTTACTCCTTTTAGACAAAAAGAGGCAAAATTGAAGGGATATATCATTCGCTCTTGTAATGTGATATGTTATGGTATGGGAAATGGGTATGGTTAAGCGTTGCATTCCTACCAAGCCAAATTTAGCTTACAATGTTTAAAAGATCCGTTTCGTGGTGACAATGGTATCTCCTAATTTGGAATACGTTTTGTAGGGGGGAAGAGGGAATCATGTGAAACACAAAAACTTGGTTAGATTGATAACAGAATTGGGGATGAGAGCACAATTGATAAAATAGGGTGGCTATCAATAAAAATAGGTGAGAAAATTTATGGTTGACAGAAGGTCTTTTGGTCAATTCATGTGGGTTTCTTAGGCGGGAATGGGTCAAGCCGTCAAGGTGGCTTTCGGGGAGGAGAATAGTTTGGCTTTTTGAAAGGAAATTTGTTTACGCAGTAGGCCTATCCACCGTGCAGTGTTCTTTTCTGAAAATTCCATAATATACCCTTCTCATAGAATAACTGGCTTTCTTAAAATAAAACTCCCTTTGGTTGCCTTACCAAATGTAGCAAAGCATTAAGAAACATACCATGGCAGGGCACAGTCTCCTAACGAAATAACCACCATCATTTTAAAGAGAGAAAAAGAGATGAAGCTCTTCCTTTCCACCTCCTTTTCTCAAGCCTAAACATATATTTCAGTCTTGTGACTTTACATTTGATGGTTGTGGCTCTCAGTGTGATCCTTAGGCTTTTGGTTTTTAAGAGCTCCCGAAGTGTACTGTAAATAATTGTAGCACACCACCCTCCATGAACACCCATCTCACTCCTCCGCCAACCACCCATATTACTATGAACCACAATCTTCTCCAGCATCCCTGCAACTGCCGCGGCTGGACACACACCTAGCTGCCCCCTATGCACGTACAGCTCAGCTCCCTCAGCGGTCGTGGCCTGATCTCTCTCTTCCTAATCCTTCCTTCATAGTCGCCGGAAACTAATCACATAAACTATCAACTATTAGAATGGCCCTGTGAGCGTTCATATGCCAAAGTAGGTTCCAACCCAAAACCAATTGGTAACTGGTGGAGGGGCTCCTTAGGTTCTTAAACAGCTCACAACGGCACTCCACAACTGATGTGGGACAACCCACTTTAACACTACTCACGTCTCGGTTTTTTTAAAGGGAAGGGTTATTGGAAATGGGAAGGGTTGAGTAAGTAGGAGTTGCAAAGGAAGATAGCATAGACAGAATAGCATATGTGCGACTTTAGGAGGGATGGTGGAAGGGGTATTTTTCCGACTGCCTACAGCTGGAAAGATTGGAGTTTTGAGATTACAACCTCGTTTTGGAGAAGTAAATAAGAAAATTCTTGGTCTTTCTGTTTTTCTTTTTGGGCCAAACGCCCTTTAATTCATAGCATAAACCTGTTGTTTCCTGTCCCCTGATGAGGTTGATAGTCCACATCTTGCTGATCTAATAATGTACCCTACATGAATATGGAAGTAAGAAAATAATAATCTGTTACAATACATTCCAGGAACTGACAAATTGCTGCCATGTTTTTGAAACCTTTAATGCTTATTCTTTCGTCTGCATTAATTCACTTTGTGCTTTTTTTATCGAGCTACTCTTGCAGTTGTTTTAATTGGATGTCAAATGGTAGCCTATAATCCGTCATCTATTTTATTTAATCGCAAGTTGGTTACAAACCCCTCTATGACAATACAGCAAGGAGAATCTAATGTAATCTTGTAATTCTTGTTTGAAAGGGTGTCAATGGTATCAGGGTATGTGTGCTACCTGCCTACCTTGCTGTTTTTAAATCTTTTACCAATGGGAAATATTTACGACCAATAGGCAGTTAGTCAAATGTAATAGCAACTTTCATTGATCAGTACGAGACCCATTTGCTTTGTTGTACCCTTGTGTACTAAAGGCAGTGCACCAACAGAGCCAGTGATGACCAGCTTTGTTATCTCATATTTTTTCTGGAGTATCTTGTTATCTGACAAATCCTGAATATCTTGTTATCTGACAAATCCTGCCACTTCAGGATTTTTGTAAACCCATTAGTTTCTTTGACGTACTTCTCGTGCAGTTTTCTATTAAAGTTGTTTGTGGTGCAATATCGTAATAATGCCTTCTAATAGCTCAATCTTGACAATGAGTATTGAGTTAATGGTATCATTTAGGAAATTCTTGCAAAAATATTTCAATTTCAAAATACTTCAATTTCAAGAGGTGATGTGTATCAACAAAATGTTGGAGACTAGTTGTTGAACTTTCCTAAGCACGTAAACCATATTATTTTGTGTTGACTTTTACTTTCAAATTGTGTACCATCAGTTTAACACCAAATCTGAATTTCTAAAATTGGTGCCCCAGCCTTGATTTGATTATTGTGTGTGAAATCCATTTTGTTGTCCTCGTTCACTTCCAGTTTGATAGTATAGCAAATTGTTTCCCTTATTTTGATCAACCTACCTCATCTAGCGTCTGCTTCCATGAAATTATTTACTATAACCAACGGAAGAGTGGCAGCATAAATGGTCATGCAAAGAGAGGAAAAACGCTAAATAACATTGTTGTTCTTTTTTGTTTTTTCCATTCATATTTGGGAAACACTATATATTACAAGGGAATAGCACCTCACATACATCATACATGGTACTCAAAACACTCCAGGTTCTTCATTTTTCTGTTCCAATTTCCATATTCTTTTAGTTTCTGGTGGCAGTCCTTTGTTCTTGAAAATCCGACCATTAGCCTGTATCCAAACATAGTAGGAGATAGCACCAATGCACGCAGCAAGTGTCCCCTTCCATTCCCTCCTACCTTTCATCGTTCTGAAGCTGCTGTAACAGTTCAAAGAACAAATGACTTGCAGTCTATCCAAGAACTCTTCAGGGTTTGATTCTCTTTGGCCATGGCCACTTCCTTCATAGTCCGTTTTATGTTGCTACAATTAAGAACGTATGTTTTAGCTGATTGTTATTTTTGATATACATGGTTCCAGTTATGTAAAAAGATGCTATGCTTGATATCTCAATTGATCAAAAGGCAAAGAACTGAAGTATTTGGTGACTAATGTAGGGATCAATGAGATAGTCCGTGACTATATTTTTTTCTAGCAGTTTTCGTAGTTGTAATGTTGTATTGCTAATGCATTAAACTCTGCCTGTGAGTGCCATTAACTTCTGTTTACAGAGGAGAGTTGCCTAGTAGGTTAGTGAAACACAACTCATGTAAGCTAGTCACATCTCCTTGGCATGTACCAAAATTGGTGTGTCTCAATTGGTTTTCGCTACCTTACCCCACATGGAGTTGGGACTCTGGCTCTATAGTTGAGTATAAGAATTGCTGATTCATTACATGGAGATGCTAATGATTCTATAAATTTTTGTTAGCTCTAAAAGCTGTCTTGCCTAATATATTGAATAATTGTCCATTCAATTGCAGGATTTGCTAGGCATTGGGGCATACAGGCCTAGTGTTCGCCATACTGATTCTCCACGATAGCAAGCACTTTTCTGCCTTTGAGCCACTTCTTGTTAATTCAGGAAAAGGCAGTCATATTGATCATCTAATGTGTGAAAAGGTTTATTAGCTTGTATATTTACTGTAAGGGTTGTAACTCGTAAGGGTTGTCAACGGGCATGTAAACTCTTTAGCACTAGCAAATAGATGTATACCCAAATGACAAAAAAAAAAAGGTATAGTGAATGCTGTATGATTTATATTCTTGTCCAGCCTAAAGTCATTTGCATGATTGTTTTCCTGTAAATGAAGGTTCTCTGACTCTTTTTTTTTTTAAATCTGATACCGGTTTTCCTGAGAGCTAGTATTTTTTTTTTTTTGTTTTTTGTGATGGTACGGGCGCTAGTATGCTAATATCTTCCAGCAAGTCTTTGGTACACCGGGTGTAACGGTACACCTTATGGATTTATAACTAATTACAAAGGATTGACTAATGGCATTAAAAATGTGACTAATGATATATGTTGTAATACTAGTTATAAATCCACAAGGTGTACCCGGTGTACCTAAGAATTAGAGAATATCTTCTGGTTGTATTTTTTGGGGCTCTCAAAGAAAAAATAATAGAACAAAACAATAAATGTAGACCATAAAAGAAAAGGAAAGAGAAAAGAAAAGGCATTGTAGATGAACTTAGCTTTTCTGATTGAATCAGCATTGAATAACTTTTTTAATCATTAATGCCCTTGTCAGGGTACATCATAAGTTTTTGTGAAATCAAATTACACTATTACACATAAATCATATTTCGAAAGTGAAATCATGAGCTGTAAGTTTCGAAAAAGGATCGGTATACAATAGTAAAGATAAAAACAAATCCTTTCTTTTATTAATATTTTATTAGATTGAATAAAAGAGTAAGAGTAGTGCAACTCCAAACATCTTTAAAAGCACATCGAACTAAAAAAATCTACAAAGTAATAAACCAAAAACAAGACCAAAGAACACCAATGACCAAAAGTGAACACCATAAGCACAGACTCAAACACCTACAAATGAATCCTTTGTGTGTTTCGTTGGGTGTTCGCTCCTCATTAGGGAAGAGTTCATTTAATAAATGGACAAAGGATGTGTCACCATGTGCTTTAGTTCACATGATGTTCTATTAGACCTGACAATTGGGTCGGTCAATCGGTTAGGTTCAGAGTCTGGTCGTTTTCGAGATTGGACGTTTTCGGGCTCAAGTTAACAAGTGCTTGTTCGTGACCTAAGTTGTTCAAGTTCGGGTCAATTCAATGGGTTTTAAGAATGCTTCTATGTTTTGAAGTTTGCAAAGTATTGACATGCTAATGTGCTATATCTCCATTATATGAACGCAAACGATACCAAAGTTCGATTATTGAAACATAATCAATATTATGAGCTAAGTTTTACCTAAATATTATGGTTAACCACATGAGCACTTCGTGTACTTATAAAAGTACACACCCTAAATAAACTCATGATCAATGTCATATTTATAAAAAAATACTATTAAGGGTAAAGTGTTTCAAGTGTCTCCCAAATGCGAGAACAATCCATATGAGTGTTGACTGGACTCGCATTACAAAATCAAGTGAGAACTACTTTATGCTAAAGTTATAATAGAATCAATGGAAGTGTCGAGTGACTAATCTAACATCTCCTACAGCCTACTAGCTCATGGGATTCATGTACTACCAAATCATTGTCTAATTTCTCAATTTGCTTGAAATGGCTTGCTCAAGAATATGCAACTCCATTCTACTTCAAGTGAGTTGCTACCCGCTTTTGAATTTTTAAAAGAAAACAAAAGTAAGTTAAAAAACGCATAATTGAATAGAAAGACATCTTATATTGATCATAGAGCTTAGTAGTTATTAGATTGAGTTGTCGTCTTCTAACTCATAGCCAAAACACAATTATGAGTTGTGAGCAAAGTTTTGGCATTTTTTTGAGATAAGATATCCACTTAGATAGGAGCATGCCCACCTAGACCTGTCAAAAATTTACCCGACCCGAACAAACCTGAAAACCGACGCCAAAACCCAGGTCACGAACACGAAAAAAGTCGACCCGAACCCGAAAAACCCGTAAAATCTGGGATGGACCCAAAATCGACCGAAACGACCTCTTTGGCCAATAAAATATTTATCAATATACATTTTGCAATTCAATTTTTTAAAAATATAATAAAATAATAATATTTTGTATAAGTTTTTTAAGTAATGTTTAAATGTGAATAAGATTTTAATAAAATAATATTTTTTATCAAATAAAATATACTGTGAAAACCCGTTGGGTCAAACCTGACCTAACCAAAACCCGACCCAAAAATTACAAAGCCGAAATGACAGAACCCGAAACGACAAACTCGACCAACTGACTCGATTGCCAGATCTAGTCCACTTATGCTAAAATCTCATTCAGAAGTAGTTGTTGTGAAAGTAACATCTGGATATCGAGGTCCATTTTATTTCCACCATTGTAGAACATTCAACTCATGTTCTGGTTCTAATTTCTCTTCACACATACATATATATCAAGTTGTGATTACCTCAAGGAACTCTTATAGTAGAAGAGAAAAGCTTAACAGAAATAATAGAGGTAAGCAATATGGGGCAAAGAATAACAATCATTGTTGTAAGCTAACAATATGAATTAAACTAACAAAAATACACAATTGTAAGTTGATCTAATGTCTACCCCTACACCATTCAAGTTTTATAGCACTTGTAAAGCAAAATTCTCTGGTATGTATACAATCCAAAAAGGAAAGACAAGTAAAATAGAATGGTAAGACTAACTTAAAGTAATGTCAACAATAGAGAAAGTATTAGTATATATTTCCACTAGTTGGAATTCCATTATCCTTTGCATAATCCAAAAATAACATGTACAACTCTTCTTCTACTTCTTTGGTGTAATATCGGGGATGAATGCACTAAAACTAAATTTAACTAATTGAAGTTTGAATCGAGGATCCATGATGGCAGGAATAGATAGCACTTTTGAGTACGACTTCTAGTACTTTTAGAACATCAGATCATATTCATTTTTCTAACCATTGTTTACAACTCTTCATCACCATACTCAAGGTTGTTACGGAAGAACAATTAATTCCTCAAGGGTATATGGTGAATTTACCTAACGTTAAAAGGTATATGTGAAAAATCTGTAAGCACTATCTTACCCTCTCTCACTAGTTACCAGTAATGTGGAACAATGATAACACATGAAGTTAAAGGGACCTTGTGGCCATTTTGGCCAACAAGTGAAATAAACGTGATGGAAATAGATTCTGAGTCAAGGATGTTTTTTAATACTAGAGTACCAATGTCTTTTGATTGAATTGATGTGTAGTGTAGTGAGGCAACAAATAAGTTTTAGTAAGTGAATGACTATTTAACTAACCAAAATAAGGACCACCACATCACATGTTTTACCTCGATTCAAGCCCCCTCTTCAAATAAAGTACGTGCGCATATTAGGTGGACATTGTGCTCACCTTTGAATCTCTTGAATACTAATAAAACTAGCCCAAAATTATTTATTAAGAGAATAAATGTTCAACCTCACGGTATACGATAGTGTACAATTATGTACAGACAATGTACATTCATCACATAATTATACATCACCATTGTACAAAAATGTACATCACAAAAATAGACATAACCATTATACAGATGTATATTACAAATAATATACGGACATCATAGTGTGTAAAACGTTAATTACATAAATGAATATATATTATCCATGCTATGTATAAACATGCCACAACCATAATATGCATAGGGATGGGTAATGTAATGTTAGAAACACGTCTATATGGCTTCTTTTGGCCTAAAAAAATTGGTATTCATCGTATTTCCCTTAATTTAAGGGATTTAAACTCATCTCCTTGACGTTTTAAAAACAATACTCCTTGTTAAACCCTTAGTAAGTGGATGTAAAAGATTCTTTTCAATTCTCACATACTCCAAGCATATTACACCATCATGAAATAGTTGTTTCAACATACCATGTCTTAAACGAATATGGCTTTTCGTACCATTATACAATTTATTCTTAGAAAGCTGATGAAAATCAAAATGCCTAGGTATGCGAGTTTTCTCTCTCCGCCAATTCGACACATTCCTTAGCAAGTTTTATGAACCAATATACTTCATGACCTACCAACTCAAGAGCAATTAATTTTGCTTGCATGGTGGAGATTTCATTGCTATAGAAGTCAGCTTAGCGAAAGTCGATGATATAGCACCTTCACTCATACTAAGAACGTAACACTAGTAGAATTCACATCATCATTTTATTGTCAGACACCCAATTATCATAAAAAATCCCTCTAACACAGCACGAAATCTGTCAAAAAAATCAAATTTATATTCATGGTACCTCTTAAATACTTAAGAAACGATGAAGAAGTTTACTCCAGTGATCATTACTAGAATTACGGCTATATCCTTAGCATACTCTTCTTCTGTCACACATTGGAAACATGTTTAGCAAGAGGAATGTTTTGATCATAACTCCAAACAGGTGTAACATCAAAATTATTAAAGTTCTTTAACATTTTCTCAACATTATGAGACTGATGCAAAGAATATCCGTTCTCTGTTTTAGTGATCTTAATCCCAAGAATAACATCAGCCTCTCCTAGGTCTTTTACTTCAAAATGAGATCAAAGGTAAATTTTTGACAGAAATCAGTTTGAGGAAAATCTTTCCTTTACCCAAAACTCTAGCGGTAATGGAGTTGCCCATGTAGGCTTACTCTCCATCTTATCCTACAAATCCTGGAACATGTCTTTATTGGAACAAAAGTGTATGGAAGCACCTGTGTCAATGTGGATGAAATTCAGATTTGCCTCCACGGCAACATTAGCAATGGCTTCATTATTTTCAGCAAGAAGGGTCGCGGTTTGATTCTGTTGTGCTATTGACGAGTTGGAAGAATCTTTTTTCAAATGTTAGCAAAATGGTATACGTCAATGGTTTAGCTTTAGTCTTTTACTGTATAGCGAGGGATATCACTACCAGAAAAGAGATTAACTGGTAGTCTGGGGTGCTTAAACTCTTCTACATGGTCTCTTTGAAGGTAAAATTGTCACAATCAATTAGGGCACTCTAGGCGACATAGTTGGAAGGTAAGGGATTGAACTCGATCGACTTAAAAGAGAGTAGTATTTTTCAAAGAGAAGGATAAAGTTTTTTAGTATATAAAACTTATGGGATAAGATCGTTTTTATACTTTAATAACAAATGGATTTGGAAAGCAAAAGAAATTTGTAACTGCTGTATTAATTCTAGAAATGTCAAAGTAATTAAGAAATTACTTACAGTTGTTACAAAAGTAGCTATTACAAAAGAATCTCATAAAAAGGGCTACGGAATTGATTCGACTAGGCCCAAAAAGATAGCAAAGCCCTAACTCACAACCACATATCGGCCCGGAGCCGAGAGCAATTCCCAAGACTCAAACCAAGGCTTGGCCAACAATATGTCAAGAATAATCTCCACCCCACTAGATGTTCTTGTAAGTTAGTATAAAACAACAATCAATAAAGATCATGTTTCCTTCTCTCACCACTAGGGTGGGACAAGAATTAAACACCCACTCAAGTTACAACGCATGAAGCTCAAGGGATCTTATGGTCATTAACATTAAATATTCCAATATGAGGAATATCTCATCCGTTCTTGTAGTTTGACAAGGAAATTATGTCAACTAGGTTACTTACGAATTCATCTAATTGGAATGGTGATGAACTCATTTGATCGATGCATTCATGAATATTTCAATTGTACTTGATAAATATAAAGAAAAAATACGCTATTATGGGGGGTAATAGTATCCAATGGGTCGCAATGCTCCATCTGACTACATCAGAGTGACGTCTATCAGGTGTTACTGCAAGTGCGGAACATTTTTATCAAATTTATGATCAAATCCTTCAGTTATTGTTGGTGGGGATGATCTTGATGTTGAAAGAACAAGTATCACACACCTTGGAAACTTGATCGGTTTGAAGCACAAGTGGTGAGCAAATGGTGGTTTGAAGACTTAATCCATACTGAATGGATAACATTTCCGAAAGACTGGCGATAATTCAGAACAAAGTCCGTCTGGCAGAAAACCCTCTCTCTTATGATATTATTCAATTTCAATTTCTGGCCTTGCACCGACCATCCAATGGACCATGGCAGACGAGAATTCGACAGGTGAACCAGAAGGGCTCTTTTGGATATTTGGAGTGTAAGTGAAGACGGTTCGAGAGCTATTGTTCAAAGGAAAGAAAGTTGGTGATCTCCATTACAGATGGACAAATCTGTTTGGAGGCCGACAATTTTTCTGGATAAGTCGAACTATTAGAAGAAAATAAAAAAGGAACACCGAGTGAAATCAAAGAAACCAGCAGACTGATCACTAAATAGAAACAAATAGGCGCAAATTCTAAGACAGTTGCGAGAGACCAAGATTTACCGACGAAATGCTATTGATTCTAGAAGGACTCCCGCCCTCCGAATCGGACGTGAAGGTCTCCCCTCATCCGGCTCTCTACAGGAGAATCTCCACTCACTGCTTCCCCGAATATCCTCCCTTTACCACATCATGGGGGTTTACAGGAGAAGAAAAAGGTACCGGGACCTCATTGAGCACAAGATTTGAGCGATTAATGGAGAGCACCAAACTCAAGCGTTGGCCGAATCATCACTCGCATCTTCCCTTCACCGATCCGCTGTGAGGGAGATTTTCTCATCCCAATTTTGCCCTATAGGGATCCGCAGCATAGCGTTTTTCTTAGGAAGCGACGAAAACTCTCGCGAAATTCCCACGGCGAAACCTCGAGATACTTTTCACGCGGGGGGAGGGCTTTCAAAGAAGAGCTTGTTGTTAGAGAAAGGGCAACTAGAAGCCCGGTAGCAGATGGATTGTTCTTGTAACATTTGGTATGGGTTGTACTGTGTGGTATACACATGAAGCTTCACCGTACACTTGCTTGATTGAAAGGCGTCGGCGGCCAGTTTGTCTTCCTCTCTGGCGCCCATTCCTAACCAGTTCCAAAAAGATTCGCTCATGCTGGAGGAGCTGGATTGAG
>ONZK01003837.1:48823-63553 GCA_900322385.1 Pharnaceum exiguum
TCTGCCCTTGCAGTAGCAAACATCTCCTCTAACCTTCTTATTTCTTTATCGCGTCAAAGTAGTGATGATAGATCCCTCCCAAAAGGAATCTCAGCGCTAGCTTTACTAGGTGGGGTTTGTTGGGTTTTAATCCGTACTGCAAGTGCACAATGTTGTTGTAGTAGTATAGGCAGGTACAGGTCGTTTCCACAGGGACAGATCGAGTTTACTTCTTGGGTTGGTAGTATCTATATAGCTAACTTATTAAGTACTTCAGCTGACAGTAGTTAAACTTCAGTTTGGTCACCTAACCAAAATTTAACTAGTGTAGTATCTATATAGCTAACTTATTAAATATTTGCTTATAATCAAGTATTACATTCGTTTTACTTGCTAGCTTCTTCTTCTTTGGCCTTCTTCTTTGGATTTGACTTTCGTAAAGTCTCTTCCTAGCGAGGCAATAGCTTCTTCTCCTTTCTTTTTTTTAACAGAAAATCTGCTCAGAGCAGATGGTGAGTCTTGCCCCGCACCTTCTCTCTTGAAATCAGTGATTGAATAGATAGGGTATGGTTCCTTTGAGAAGGGTGTGATACACCACCTATCAGGCCCGACGAGCGGTCCACGGAGCTGCATCCTTACTCACCTGGTCTATGCACATTGCTTTTTCCAGTAGGTTGGGTCAGCATTGAGCGATGGGACCAAGGAGATGAAAATCGGAGCAGGTTCGAATCATGCCCCCGCGCGTGAACTTGAGATTCATTTTAGGTATATATGGTATTGGACAAGCTCTTAGGGAATAATCTCTTTACCCTCGAGAAGACTCGTATATCTAAAGATAAATACCATTCTCTTAACCTTGCTACACCTCCTGCCAACCGTGTTTTATACTAGTTATCCCTCTCCACAATAACACTAACACCAAGCCCTACAACAAAAGTGGCAAAGGTGGTCAAGGGTAAGGGTCACACTTATAGGAACTCTAATGCTTTAGTAAACCACAATCGTGTTGCTTTTATAATATCCTAGTGCTTATTTGTGCTAGTAAATATAAGAGAAGAAAAAAATTGTAAAAAAATTGTTGTTTTATTGTTTGATTGAGTTGATTCTTTGTAATATCCAACAACAATTAGCCCTTAAGAGGATTGATGTGACTACTTATACCACCAATGTGCATTTAAGAATCTCATACCATAAGAACTTCACAGTTAAACGTGCTTGTTGTGCAGCAATTAAGGGATGGGTGACCTCCTGAGAAGTCTCTTCCTTGGCAGCACGCGAGTGAGGAAAAAATATGCTGGAAGACTGTTGATGGTTTATGGGGACAATCCCAAGACTAAGATCATATGGTGACATCTGCCGCAAAGGGCGGGGTGTTACATTCTTTGAGTTTACGTCATTTAGCAATTTATAGATAATTATGCGCATGTATTTGCAAATTTGCATTAACTCATAAACTCCGAATCTTAATATCTCTTACGGTTTGCACTTCCTAAACTTAATTCTGCTTACAGTACATCAATTGTGACCTTACATTTGCTAGTAACATGAACTAGCACTTATTGTTATCTTTAGTTTAGTAACATGGAATGTAAATGTGAGGAGAGTTCCACATTTCAACACTCCTCCTTCAAACTCGTCTCTTACATCCCAAGCATACGTCTGAGTTGTTCAAATCTGCGAGCTAGCTTTCTCCTTTGCTATAGAAAAGTTTGATTTCGCCTTCACTTTCAGCTTATCGAATAAAATGATACTTGACCTTGATATACCTGTCTTTCGATGAAAAACTGGATTCAAAAGAAGGCTGGGAAGGGCTGGTTGTATCAAATGGCATTAATAATTGTGCCATGTGAAGAAGGAAGGCCATTTAACATCGTAGCTACAAGACTTTTATCTGTCACCAGAGCATGAAAACCAGGCAATGTTTTGAGTTTGTTACCATAAGCATTGATGGAGAGATCTTCCAGTACAAATGTGTGAAAGTCAAAATCCAAGACAACACTAGGAGCATCCTTATTGTCTTGGAATAGGTTGGCCATGGTAAGTGCTGACTACTTCCATATCACCACCTTTTGGAAAAGAGGGGGGCTATGGTGACATAAAGGCATGAATCCGTGCAATAAATCAAGGCGCTTTCACGCAGTGTCGAGAGTTTGGGAGTGACATCAAGTTAGCCTAGAACATCGAAGTTTGTATCATTATTTTCGAACTATTCCTTCTAGGTTTCAAAGTGTGTATCCGAGAAGTCATTGACGAGAGGAATGAAACACTTGATGTTGGAAAAAGTGAAAGTCATGTAGTAAGAGTTTTACTTAAATGTACTTTTACATTAGATACATATTTACTGTCAGTTGTGAGTGATCGCTATTCCATAAAATCAACTGTTTAGTGAAAATCACATTTTGTAATTATGTTTTTTGTGCTATTGTTATATAATTTTACAGGTTGGTTGCTGACAAACCACGTGGAAAAGAGTGTAAAGAATACATTCTTGGGCAGTTTGAGGAGCGCTTGACAAAGTTGGAGAATGATTTATTGTCTAACTATTTAAGTTTCATGTAAATGTGTATGTGTGGGTGAGTCGTAGAGTTCAATGCACTACTTTTTGTCTTAAGTATATTTTGGCTTGTTTTTGTTTCTAGAATGTTTCAAGAAAGTGATACCGCTCGTACGCTGTGATTATTTGGGTGAAAATGCTACTAATGCAGTCGTCAAGATTGAATGCAGAAAGCGAGAGAAATTTGATGAGAAGGGAGAGAGTGCATGATATGGTTTTGGTACTGGATTTGTCTTTGTACTTCGTAAAAAATCACTCATTATGACTAGTGCACACTTCGTGGAGTGGGTTTTGCCTCCTTGTTTGAAGGATGACATAAACCGACATACATTTATACATGTATGTTCCGTGATGACCAAACCAAAAGGTTTTGCAAGAAAAAGGATTCAACTCAGGTTTTGTATTTTAACATAGAGGAATGCATTGAAATATTAAGGGTGGATGATCATTCGTGGAACTTGTCTGTGAAATTTGCTTCATTGAAGAGGATGGAGAGGGCATTGTAAAACGGAAATCTTTCTATTCAGTGGCCCACCATTACACCTTTTATGTTGTCCAGCCTTACGTGTTTACCACCATAAAGTTGAGATATGTGTTAGTATAATAAAGAAAAAAAGAGTTTGTCCTTTTTTAACTTGGCAACTACTTCTAACTCAATATTAATTGTTGTGTTGATTTTTGTAGTGGGGAGGCAATTCCGGTACCATTGGACATAATTAGAGCGACACTCATTTTGGATTTTAATGTTAAAGGATGGGGTATACATTCTAGGAGTGGAGAGCATATATATTTTGGGGTCGGCTTGAAGACCATTGCGGTAGCGCTATCCAAGTTCTTCAAATTTCCGTTAGGTCTTAATCTCAACAAAGTCATTCGGACTACGCTTACAAGAATTCATAATGGCTGAATAAAATTGGAATCGCAAGTCTAATTAAGTACATATCATGTATCATAAAGGTGTTGCCTTCTCAAGAAGGCGGGTGATTATTGTCGAATGTGGGATTGAGATTGAGTGGATGTGGACCTTGTGGTATTAGCTGGTAAGACATAGTGCCGTAAGGGTGACTGAGAGATCGATGGTCATGGTCATGGCAATTAGTGAAATGATTGAGTACAAATATGTTGGTCGGATTGATTTTAAGTCGAATTTGGGAACTTTGGGCAATTTGGAGAAAAAAAAGGAGATTTTAGATTGATTTTATTGAATTGTGAGAAGGAAATAAAGTTATGTTTATATTATAGGTTGCGTGTTTCTTTTTAATGTCTACCATGGTGTGTATGAGGTGTGACATTACTCACCCTATTTGGGTCACTACCTTTTATGTTGGTGAACTTGGTCAAATCTTACCAAATCACTTGAGTTGCCAAAAATACCATAAATGAGTCACGTGCTTGGCACGTGTTATCTTTTGCCACACCAAATCAATTGAGAAATAGAAGCACCTTTTCTTTCCCTTTTCTTTTTTCAAGTAAACCGATCCCCCCTCCCCCACTGTGAAAAATATAAAGATTAACCCTTTCATTCTCTCTTCTTCATCTCTCTACGCCATTTTAATCCCTTTTTTTTTACTTTCTCTGATTCCTTCTCTCTTTTACCAAGAAGGATAAATAAAAACCATCCCAAAATAGGTACGGTATTCATAAAAAAATTAGAACGAGAGGGAGTAAGATTTATATGACATTCATATTTTTATTTTTTTTTGGTATTTAGAATCCAAAAGAGTTGGGTAAAATTGGGGTTTAAGGAAGGCGTGCTCATATATGTTCAAAATTTGGCCATCAACTTAAAGAACCGATTAATTCAGGGTCCATTTGGCAGTGGTTGCAAACAAATGACCACTCAATCTCTTCCTTTGGGTCTTGGGGATCCCCCAAAATTAAATTAAAGATTTTTGGAATTATAATTTAAATTAAGAAAATATATTAGTGAGACTTCCACAAAACTGAATTTTCCAGACTTTAAACTCTAGCTTAATAGAGATGTTGGTGTTCCATAAGTGTCCAAATCCCCTAATTCTAGTCTTGTTAGAAACCTCATGGCCTAAGGAAAATAACAAGACCATGATTTCTCTTTATTCCTTGTGGTTTATTCACAATATAACTTTTAATAAATTATGACAATTGTTCCCAGATCTGGAACTTTATTTCAATGTGGCATGAATACTCTATGGATATGGGATGTTCATACCTTGAAATGTTCCTCATGAACTATGGGATACTGGGGAATAATATTAAAAATTATGGGTTGAAGGTTTCAGAGAAATTAAGTGTTGAAAATCATGATTTAAAACTGGAGAGTTGAGATTTGAATCTTGGTGTGTCTCTGGAATGAAACGATAATATCGGGTCCAAATAATTTGGACTCGTTCTCACATTAAAGTTGTAGAAAACTGAAAAATATGTGGTTTTTTCAAAGTTGATGTATTTAAAATAGTAATTAGTTTTGCAATTAGAGTGCAATTACCGCGGATTAGTGAACCCGGATTAGTGTTCAAACGTTTCAACTTCAAAAATTCATAACTAGTTGTAGGAGACTCATTTTAACACAAAGTCAATCCCTATAACTTCCTGGAATGATGAAGTTTCTAATAAAAAAAATTATTTTGATTTTTGTTAAGAATAAAAATGCAAAAATTGACTAGAAACTTCGCCCAGAATAACACTCCTAAGCTACTAAACCGGTTTTAATCATTTTTTTACCCAAAACTTAATTTATCATCATGAAAACTTCATTTTAATAAAAATTAACATAGTGGGAGTGAAAGAAAATAATTTTAACATTTAAATTGTCAACTAGTCACTCAAAACACTCCTCACTGGCTTGGCTTTACCCACTACATAGCGGCATGGTCATTAACACCCTACAAATTTGGCATCCCACGCAAATCCAGTCACTACATAGCTACCAGCTCGGGATCATCCCAAATTTGAAACATAAAACCAAACAAGACATGAAACAAGTGTCATACAAAAAATTATAACAATAATTACATTATGAATGAATCATGAATCAAAAGAAGTGGAAAGGAGATCAGGAAGAAAGCAAATATACCCAATGACTCCAAGTTTAGGCACGAATCTAACTTTAATCCCACTTTGTACTTAAATTTGATTAGTTAATTAATTTTACTGGAAGTTGAACTTGTAGTTTAGTTAATTATTATACTAATTATATTACTTAGCTATAATATTTTTTGTATTACTACTACTCGATTAATTAACTAGTGAATATTGATTAATTGCAAATATTATCCTAAGTGGTGAGGGAGAGGAAAGTTTTGGAGCCTTTTTCATGTGGGATATGGGGTTGTATTTATAGGAAAATGGGATAGGTGTTGGGTTTTATTATTTTGATTTTTGATTTTGAAATTTTTAATATAAAAATTTAAAATCAAATTCAAATGGGTCAAATGGTTTTAATGAAGGGGACAAAACTAAAACTAATAAATGAGAAGGGAGTAAAAGCCAAACAAAAGCAAAACCAAACAAATAAAACCAACGGCCACTGCTCCCCCCTTTGATTTTCTGTACTGTCGCTCACTGGTATATTGGTAGGGTAGGAGTTTTCTCTTTTTTTAAAAAAAAAATTAATCATTTTAGTGAGTTTTGTTACCGTATGATGTTGTTGTTGCTTTGTGATGTGTGTATGTTGTGACGTGAGGGTGTGTAGCGTGAGGATGACGTAAGGGAGAGAGAGTGTAGTGAGTGTGTTGTGATAGATGATGATCGTGTGTGTTGTTGTGAGAATGAAGTGAGGTGTGTGTTGTTAGGATGTGGGCTTGGAGTGAGATCGGTTTTAGGGATATTTGGTAGGCTGAGGTATGGAGAACTGTTGAACCAGGCTAGAATTTGGAGCAGGCCCACGAACTCACCCCAGCCAAAGGAGAAAGTAGGAAAAAGGAAAATTAAGAAACAGGGGGAGGGGGAAATTCAAACCCACGACCAGTGCGTACAAGAGGGAGCCTTATATGCTGCTAACCATTAGACTGAGTGACAATTTTGATTAGTTTCGTTCATAAATTTTTTAAAACTAGTCTTATTAAGTTCTTAATCTACTATTTTAATGAAATTATAAAATTAATACATATTTTTGATTTGTTTGACATTTATAATTTTTAGGGGTTTTATATTTTTTTAGTGATTTTTTACAATTTTTTCTCGTTTTTAGGGGTTTTGGGTTTATCTATTTTTATGAGAATTTTTAATATTCAATTTTTTTTAAAATAACCGTCAAAATTAACTGAATGTAAAGTTAGGATATATAAAAGGACGAAATCATGAGACAGTGCGTCTCGTTCTCTTAAGAAACACCTCCCATCTCAAACCCAGAATTTTGATTTCATCATGGCAAAACATGGGCGCCCACCCAAATCAAAGATACCCTTCTCCTCAGCAAAGAAAGGAGATTCGTCTAGTTCCTCTGCCGTGAAGAATGGCGCTAAAACGATTGAACAAGCGGTTACTCAAGCTCCTTTGACAATTGGGGATTTTGCTAAAACGAAAACTGCTCATAGATTAAGTGGCATAGAGTTTCAACATTCTTTTGTCTATGCCTCAAATTCTGCTTTGGAGAGGAAGGAATTATGGGTCGAACTGTGCAATATTGCAAATACAAACCCAAAAATGTAGCTTTGTAGTGGAGATTTCAATGTGGTTCTGAATTTGACCGAAAGAGATAGCCAAACTCCTTGTGTCATAGCTGATATACAAGATTTTATTGACTGCACTCAACAAATTGGGCTTCATGATGCCAGCAAGAGGACCATTTTTTACATGGTCTAATAAGCAGGATTTAAACTCAAGAGTGTCATGCAAGCTAGATCGTGTGCTAGGAAACAAAGGCTGGTTTCTGAGTAATATTCAAGCATAAGTTGAATTTACTATGCCCGGGATCTCTGACCATTTAGCATCAATTATCACTTTTATGCACCAGAAAGGTAAAGCAATACCATTTAAGTTCTTGAATTGTTGGATAGCTAACCCTTCTTATATGCAGATAGTTCAAAAAGTTTGGTCTGCTAGATTTGAAGGCACTTGTATGTATATTTTGACTACGAAAATGAAAAAGTCAAACAAGTATTGAAGATATTACACAGAAATCAGTATTCTGATTTGTCCAAGAGAGCTCAAGAAGCAAATGACAAGTGGATTGAATGGCAACATCACTGCAATACTTCTCTTATTACTCAAGAAATGATTGATGAAGAGAGGAAACTTAAAGCACAATATCTTGAACTGAGAGAGGCTGAGCTTAGTGCAGTCTATCAGAAAGTAAAGATGTTCCATTTAAATAAAGTTGAGGAAAACTCTTCTTATTTGCACGCCATGGTTGTAGATAAAAAGAGAAGGAGTTTCATTGGGGTTGTTAAAGACTCTACTGGCACTATGAGAACAGATGTGGATAAAGCCTTTACTGAATTTTATACAAGCTTAATGGGAGCAGACTCGCAGATTGATTCCTTCGATCCTTCTCTGCTGCAAGAGGATTCTATTGTTCAGCCATAAGCACTCATTCAGCCAGTGACAGGTATCGAGATAAAAAATGCATTGTTTTCCTTCAATGATAATAAAAGTCCCGGCCCTGATGGTTTTAGTGCTGCTTTCTTTAAGAAGACCTGGAATATTATTGGGCATGATTTTGTAGCAGCAATTCAAGAATTCTTCTCCACAAGTTCAATCTTAAGAGAAATTAATTCTACTGCCATTGTCCTCATTCAAAAAATAGAAAATCCATCAAGTGTCGGTGACTTTAGGCCAATAGCCTGTTGTAACATTGTTTATAAAACAATTACAAAGGTTATAGCCAACAGACTTCAGACTGTTATGCCAGACATAATTGGTCAAGAGCAATCAGCTTTTGTCAAAGGGAGGTCCATTTTTGATAATATTATGTTGGCACAAGAACTTGTAGGGAATTATGGTCAGAAACACTTGTCACCGAGGGCTCTTTTAAAGGTTGATATTAAGAAAGCGTTTCACAACGTAAATTGGAGCTTTCTTGGATGTTTTCTTCTGGCTTATGGTTTCCCTGTCAAATTTGTTCAATGGATCATGAGTTGTATATCTACTCCCTCTTATTCAATTGTCATCAATGGAGGCTTGACATGATATTTCAGTGGGAAAAAGGGGGTAAGACAGTGTGACCCTCTTTCTCCCTACCTCTTTGTGCTTTGTATGGAAGCACTTTCCAGATTGTTTAGAAGACTGAATTGGTAGAAGTCTTTCAGCAAACATCCTAAGTGTGTTAGGATTCAAGTCAATCACTTGATCTTCGCTGATGATCTTCTTCTTTTCACAAGAGGAGATGTTCCCTCCGTTCAAAGTGTTATAGATGTACTTAATCTCTTCGAGAAAATCTTCGGGCTCTCTGTTAATTCAATTAAGTCAGACATTTATTTCGGCGGTGTTTCAATGTCAGTACAGAGAGAAATACTTGCTGTTGCTGGATTTTCTATAGGAAAATTGTCATTCAAGTACTTAGGTATGCCCCTTAACTCAAAAACGTTTACAGTGGATCTCTTCTACCCTTTACTCGACAAAACAAACAAATCATTGGGCAAATTCTTTGCTGTCATATGGAAGTAGAGTTCAGTTGCTAAACTCTACAATCTTTGGTTTGGTTAACTTTTGGTGTAGTGCTATGTTGCTTCCTATGGAGTAATTGATGAAATAAAGAAAATTGAAAGAATTTTTTTTTGCGGTATGAATGATCAAAATAGCAAACTGATTTTACTTAGATGGCAAAAGATCTGCAAAGCAAAAAGAAGCGGAGACATGGCAATAAAGAAATTTTGAGTTGGAATCATGCACTGATGCTGAAGCTTTTGTGGAGAATCATCCAATGTGATTCTTCTATTTGGGTTAATTGGGTACGGCATTATTATCTCTGTAGTAGAGATATTTGGAATATTGAAAAACCGACTTGTGCATCGTGGCTCTGGAAGAGTATCATCCAAACTAGGGATATGTTTATTGGCAAAGTAAGCTATGTTACTGCAGCAAAGGAGCTTTTGCATCCTGGCATAGTGAGAATCATTTTGATAGTGGTAAGGCCTATTCTTTTCTCAATTGTGACACTCACTCATGCTACTGGTATAGAACTATTTGGGACTCGACTATTCTGTACAGACATAGCATTACTCTAGTGCTTGCCATACAAAAGTCTCTATCTACTCAAGATCTCTTGCAAAAACGTGGAGTTTACTTAGCAAATAGATGCTACCTGTGTGAGAAAGATACTGAAACTGAGTGCCATCTTTTCTTTGACTGTTCATACTCGAAGTTTGTTTGGGGATCCATTAAGAAATGGAATGGCTGCACTACCCCTCCTCGCTCTCTAAGATCAGAGCTACGGTGGTTTCATCAACACAACAATGTGAAGCAATGGAGGAAAAAGTTCTTCGAGTGTCTATTGCAATGGTGGTTTATGCGATATGGATTGAGCGAAATTCAAGAATTTTCCACGAAGTTAAGAGATCAGCAGAACAACTCATTGTAACGATTAAGAAATCTGTTAAGGATCGTATTTTGTACTATTTTCATGATTCCCCTGTAAAGCACGATATTGTAGCTTTTTTAGATAGTTAGAGAAGTTATCAAAGTGGATTGTAAGTGGATGTATGTGGATTTTCTTCTCTAGAAGGGGGGTATAATGCCTTCCTTTTGGTGAATGGTTCATTTATCAATATATTTAACCATTTTCCAAAAATAACCGTCAAAATTTTGGTGTCTACAATGAGCGAAATTTAATAGAAAAATTTATAGTCTACATTTACAAAGTGCATTGATCTTTGACAATTTATTTTCCAAATCATGGAGATCCTTAGCGAAAATTTACAGAGTCATCATGATTACCAGTAAGGTAAACAAGAAGAGAAAACAGATCGAATCAATTACAATTCATCAGTCGTGGTAAAAGAAAGAAGGAATCAGAGAAAGTAAAAATATAATAAAGAGGGATGAAAATAGCTTAGAGAGATGAAGAAGATAGTAGGAAACGGTTAATTTGTTTGTGTGTGTGTGTGTGTTTTCACAGTGGGGGAGTGGGGATCGTTTTCCTTGAGAGAAAAGGGAAAAGAAAAGGAGCTTCTCTATCTGAGTTGATTTGTTGTGACAATATGTATGACTCATTAAGGGTATTTTTGGCAACTTAAGTGATTTGTATGACTTGACCGATTTTACATACATAAAAGGTAGTTATGTACTATTTTCTTTTTAAGAAAATCTAATTATGTACAAAACCAACGTTTTAATAAATAGTTTTGTACAATTTTCTCTAAAAAAACATCCCGAGCTTCAAATCAGAATTTGTGTAAATTGGTCCTAAAATTACAATGTTTACTTTAAGAAATGTAGGCTGTAGCTATGCCCTCACTAAATTGATCTTTATAAAAGCAATCATACACGCTGCAAACATGTGACCTCCATTTCCCCTTCATACTCTCAGTACTCGCGTTGGTTTGAGCATTAGCACCACTATTAGAGGCACTGATGGAGAGATCAAAAGCATTAGGGTCGTGGCGTGAATGTGCAATTCCCCGCGCTGGTCGTACGTAATAGATCGACTTTCATGCTCCACTCTTAGAGGAAATCATATGGAAGAACTTGATGAGGTTGATTGTTCGAGACTACAATGACCTATAGGTGTTGAGCTTTTCCACCATACTCGTTGTAGTGGCCGGTGGCGGAACAACGTTGGTTTGCCGAGGAGGCGGTTGATTCTCATCGAATGTGGGATCTTATTTGAGTGATTGTGGACCTTGTCGTGTTAAGTGGTGTGGCATGGTGTCATAAGAGTGATTGGGAGTTCGATGGCGATGATCATGGCAATTTGGGGAGTGATTGAGTGCAGTTGTGTTACTGCATTGATTAGATTAAATTGGGGAATTGGGGCGATTGGGAGAAAAAGGGAGATATTAGATTGATTTTAGGGTATCGGGGGAAGGAACATACGTTATATTTATATGGTGTGTACGAGGCCTGACATTGCTCACGCCGGGGTTGTTTGCCGGACACAAATAAATCGGGAATGAGCATTGGGCAGCCGCGAATTGGATACTTACGTATCTTAAATGTACCTTCGGAGGGTATTTGTTATTTGGTCCCAGTTTACCCGTGTTGTAATGCCTACACGAATGTTATATGTCTAAAGATGCTGGCATGAGCATAGCACGGGCAATTTACTCTGGTTTTCACGCTAATTGTGTTTGCACCTTATTGTTGGGGTTGCTTTGATCTGCCTTATTTGGTGCCTATGTGGTTGAATATTGGGTTTGTTTGTTAATTCCCATCTTACAACATAATGGGGTGGGAATTTAGCTACTTGTTGGTAGATCATTTCATAGAGACCATAAGCCGCAAACACACATATGATTGAAGTAGCAAAAAAGTAATGCTCAACTAACAATAAAATTTGGAAATATACCAAAATTACAAAAGACAAATATTAGTATTATTCATTTCTAGGCTATTTTATCCATTATAAAAAAACAACAATATTAAGGACTAGGTTAATCGCATCAAAATGCACAAAAGTAGAGGTACTGAATTTAAGAACGCCTTTTTAATTTTTTGAAAAAGTGAGTCCAAGCCAATTATATGCTAGCCGGCTCACAAGTCACGATTCAAGCCAATTTTAATATGGTTAACTAGTGGAATCGATAAAAGTAGGCAAATAGACATTTTAGGCCAACACTACCTATTAGTGAGTTACACAAACTTTAATAAAGTTCATTTCTTTTGGGTTTGCCACAAGATTCTCTGAAGGAGTTTGACACTCCCTAGGATATGTGAATAGGTAGGGCATAGATGGCCACAAACCAACTTGAGTCGATTTGGGATCGATGAAATAACCTTAGCTCGTACTCAGCTCCCTCATAACTTGAATCGAGCTGACTTTGACTAATTTTTAATCAATTTTTTACCTGCTTTGATCGAATTTGACCGAGTTATCAAAGTTAAGTCGGGACCCAGGATGATTTGGACCAAATTATACGATTTATACAGACTTTAAATTAGATCGACTATGACTTTCATTTACGACTATGACCGAGCTACGCACCTTGGCTCAAACTCAACTCGATCACTTTTAACGATTTTGACTTTGAACACGTCGACTTGGAGAAACAAGTTTTGACCGAACTGAGTTTCAAGACAAGTCAACTTAATGACCAGCTCTATTATGGATATTTATACGGTGGTCTTGTTGTGTTGTACTGTATATATATATACACATTTTTATAATACAGTGTTGTATATATCCTCTCGACCCTACATTTTTTCTTTTCTTTTTTGTTCGAGTTGAGAACGACCCTCATCCCTACATTTGAGACTGCTAAAACCCCTATTTCTCATTCTCCAAAACCCCTCTATGCCCACTCTCTCAACTCTCATCATCAAACAAAAATGAGCTCCTTCAACAACAACATCGCAACACCAAACTTCGACAACCTCTTACTCCAATCTCTCATGGGCCGTCTTCAACTCAACCCACAGCAAAACCAACAACAACACCAATCATCATTCCCCTCAACACCAAACTTGGACGACTTTTTCCTCGACTACCCATTCTCCCTTTCATCCTCCTCAGACGACGAAAACGAAGACTCACTCGACTCTCTCCCCTCAAAATCCCAGCTAGCGAAGGAAGAAGCGCGGCTGGAAAAGGACCTTATCAAGATAATCCTGTCCGGGGAGACGGAGAGCCTGAAGCCAAACTCAGGGCAGGCTGTGTCCATCGGTGAGCACCATATTTGTGTCGGGTTTCACGAGGAGGAGAAAGGGTCTGATTATCGTGTGTGGGAGTGGCATGGTCATATCATGTTGTTTGATGATGAGAATGGGTATACTCCTGAGTATATTTATGGGAATTACTTTGAGAGAGTTGTTCCTGGTGGGGGACGGAAGGTGGTGAAAGTGAAGAAGAAGGACAAGGAAGCTGTTGTTGAGAAAGAGGGTTTGGAAGGTGAGGGTTCGGTTGCGGTTTCGGGTTCTGGGTTGAGGGATTTGATTAAGGGTGAGGAGGATGTTGGGAGTAGGATTGTTCACCGTAGCCGAAACGCTGGTGGTGTTGGTAGTGGTGCTGGTGGTGTTGGTGGTGAGAGTACTTCGCCGAGGTAAAAAGATTTGATTTTGTTGAGTAAACTTAATATTTAATTGCATGGCATTATGTTAGAATTTTTAGTTGATAAATTTGGTTATGTCGTTGTTTTATTATAGTTGGTTGATTGTCTATGCGAGGCCCTTGATCGATTTTAGAATTTTGAGACTTTGTTTGTGACATAGATAGTGTGAGTTTGCCCGTTTCTTTTCTTTGCCGTGTGACTAACAGCGTGTTTGGGACGGAGGGGAACATAAGGGAAGGGAGGGGAATGAGGGGAAAATAGAATTTATCCTGTTTGTGAGTTATGCTCTTTGAGAAGCTTTCAGAATTTGGGTTAATGGCTGTCTTCCTTTTAGTCAGGTAAGAAATAATGTTTTTGAAGGTGGAAACAAATATACTTAAGAGCTAGCTTCAATTTTTCATCAGTATTGTTATACTCTTCCTAGGGTTTTAGGATTTTGGACTCGTAAGTCGTAATGCCTTTAGAAACTGGATAAAGTTTATAGAGTGTCCAAGGCCTCTAGAATAATTTCATTCTTGCTATGTGTGATGTACTTCAAGTCTTTATGATTTGGTGCTTTAGCATTTGTTAGGCTTTGTTCTCTGTTGGTTTCTTGGTCAGAGCCTTGAAAGTGAAGTACTGTAGTTGACATCTTTTATTTGTCCATTAAACACCAAGTCACAGATGTATATCCCTAAAACTTGTTCTTGTAGCGTACCACTGTTCTTTCTTCAGTTTTCATCCCCGACTCCACCTCTCAAATATTATTTGTCTTGACCTCCAAACTTCCACATAATGGGGATCACGCTGAGTTGTTGTTCTTAACTTTGTGACGAACATCCTGGCATTCAGTATATCAATTTTCTGGATTGGATACAGAAAGTTAAGTAGTGGGAACTGGAGGGCACCATATATTTTTCAGAAATTAATTTGTGTTCTACGAGCCCTCCCTACGAATTTTTCTTTTTGGGTAATTGATCCTTTACAACTTTCTGGAAAAAAGCCTCCTTTAAGTTTTTTTTTTAAACCGCTGCATACATCTTGATACCCTAGGCCCTCATGGTCACTGAATGGGGATTACATCGGGTTGTTGTT
>ONZK01003837.1:64033-79708 GCA_900322385.1 Pharnaceum exiguum
CCCCCCCCCCCCCCCCCCCCCCCGCGTTTTCTTGACTCCGTAATTTCTCCAGCAGGTTGACTGTGTATGTACATATGCCTGCTTTAGTCTACCTAGAAAACTCCAGTCAAACTAGTAGGTTAACTTTAAAAGTGTTCCGTTGAGTACTACCTTCCTGTCTTTGATGCACTTCTCCATGGCTGGTACAAAAGCCAAATGTTATATGACAAGCTACATTGTTTGGGCATTCAAATTGCTCTTGGTTCCATTCCTATTCTTTGCTTGCACACAGACGGTGATTTTTTTCCTCACATTCCAGAAACTGCTGTACAAATGTCTTTCACTCTATCTTCAGTAGTCTCTAGGTAGAATTACATTATTAAAAGATCGATGACACTGCTGGGCACATTGGATTAGTCAGGCTGAGTCTAGACACCTATCTTCTCTAAAAAGAAGAAGAGTGATCAGCTAAAGTAATACAAAAAACTTAGTGCTGATTTGGGGTTGCTTCCTTCTAGAAGTTAAAATTCATTGGACTCTTCCTCAAGGAAGCCTCTGTTGATTTATTTTCTTTCTGATGTATCCCCTGTTCAATTGCGGAATAATCTTTGAGTTGGCTTTCATGATATAGTGGCTGAGGGGGCGAAGTGTCGCTGTGCTGCCGTGCTGGTGGTTGGGGGATTTTTTTGTTTGTTTTGCTGAAAGAGCGGAGTGGTGTTGGGGTTGAGTTGTGTAAAGAGATGTAGTTGGAAGTGAGGGTTTTTTTGAGATTTAGGTTTAAAAATTAGAATTTAGAACGAATGGGGAGATCTGGATAAAGGGGTAGGAAACGATAGAGAAAAAGAGCAGTTTCACAAGTCGAGCGTCGTGTTGGGATATGCATAACTTACCACCAATCCAATGTTGTCTTTTTGTATTTCCATCAAGGGAATCTGTTTATATACATAGAGCCATAGAGGGGCCTATCCTAAGCTCAAGAGGTATATTAAAGGGGGAAAGGGGGGGACTGCCTCTCCCCCTTTCCCCACCCATTCTTACCTTGATGCACCACTTTGCAGTTTTCCACTCAATAACAATATAAGGTCATACTTGCCCAATTTTGCCATCTCTGTTGTTCTCTACTTTACTTCTTGCTTAATCCTTTGTGATGGCTAATGTTGGACTAGGATTCTTTATGTCAACAATTTTCAGCACACCAATTATGTAGAATCACACCAGTTAGTTCAACTTTCTGTGCGGAACTCTTAAGGTGATATAGAGGTTGTCTTACTTAGAAACAATTAAGACTCAGAGTTTGCCTTCTGTATAACAAAGGGGGTCACACCATTATGCTCCTGTAAATCAGGGCTCTCCAAGTTCAATAATTTTGTCTCCTGTTTGACGAAGTAGATAGCTGCTTCTGTTTGCATTCTGTTCTACGCTTTCTTATACCAAAGAAAAAAATCGAGAAGTCAATAGACTCTTTAACGTTGATGGAGAAGATGTGGTGGGTTGACACTTATGCCATTTGCTCATGTGTTAGAGAATATTTTTTGAATAGGTGATCTGATTTAGCCAAGATCCATTTTGAATGCTTGATGCCCTCAATTTTTCCTACAATGACAATGCAACTAACTAAATAGTATCACTCTTTCTTAAACCTCTATTGTTTTTTATATTTCATGCCATTGTATCTTTTAAAGAATGTGGTTTTCATCATATATCTGCGTTTAGTTTTTGTCTCTCCTTTTACTCCTTTTCTAGTTTATTTAAGCTATTACTTACGTATTTTCTCTCATGTTGCATTTTTTTTCTTATCTGATACGATGCCTATGCCCTATGGAATGGAGGACAATAATGTGCTTCTTTTCATCAAAACACAGCCCACACAGGTAGAGGTAGTGTAGGATAGTCTGAAGTTCAAATAATCTAGGGATGAAAATCGTGTGCATAGTGAAACTGCAGGATAACTTGGTAGACGCCGTTGAAATTTATGGTGGGATGTTGAAAGGGAAAAGGGGGGGTGCAACACGAGACTTGAATGATCAAGGGTTGGGGATTCATCAATTATGTCAAGTCACGTGACGGAGAAGAGGTGTAGAGATAAGGAGGCACATCAGTGCGAGGTGTCAGTGTAACTAACTTATCTTTATAAATAGTTTTTTTTTCCTAAAATCTATATAGGTGATAATCTTTAGTTTGCAACTCCTTGATGTCATATTTTGTAATCTCAAAAATTTATTTTGACAATTCATGTTTATAGTTTGTTTGAGTGGCTTCAAGGGCATCTTTGAAGTAAAATAATGTACCAAGATCTTACAAAGTTTAAAAAACTCTTTTCATATTTGTTTAGTAATGGCCGATCAATTGCCGTTAGACCAAAAAACATATTTTAAACCTAAATAATACATAAGTGGTTTTAAAAAATAAACCTAAATACGACATAAGTGGTTTTAAAAACTATGGGCATAGTAAAGTTTGTGAACTTTAATTAGCTGCAATAACCTCTGTCATGATTGGTTGAATGATTTAAGTTTTTTGAGTTATTGGCACTTTTGTACTTCACATGTTCATTGTTGCAAACTTGAATCCACTTTTTGTGTTGTAGTTTGCGATTTCTGATCCTGAAATTCTGTCATAGCTTGCGTGCAATGAGATTCTTTTGCGAGACTAGAGTTACAGTTGATGACTTAATGGCTTCTGTTATTGTGGCTAATTGTGCTTCTGATGATTATCTAATCATTGGTTTAGTCCGCCCAACCAACTTATGTACTCTGGATGATTTTTGTTGCATGCTCAGCTGACTATTGGTTTAGTTCACTTTATAAGCAGACCCTTGATTGTAGCCAGCGGTACCTTGACCCTGAAGCATTTGGAAGGTGCTTAACCTTTCTGCACTTCTTGTTTAGACAAAGTAGGTTATACTGATTTTGACCTCTTGTGGCTGTTTTAGGGCTTTTTAGTTTGTTGGTCTCATCAATTTGGAACTATAGCCATTAGCCTGCGTACCATTTATTTCGTGCAAACAACTCCCTCCGTTTTGCTCTTTCCCATGCTTTGAGGTATGGATACACTTCAGGACTCAGATGTTAGAGCTATAAGCCTATAATGTTCAAAAGTGCTTTTTGTTTGCTCCGCTGCGATCTCTTCATTTCTTCATTTGGTATCACCTCCTCAATAGAATGAACAGTTCAATGTTCAAGTCTTCAGGCTGTTCCGATTGCAATTATTGGTGTTTGTCCATTAGAACTCATACATCTGTTAAATCTGTTGTTATGTTATTGGTTTGTGAGTTATCTTCTGTGTAGTGTTTAAGTAATCTTTCTAGATATGTTTTGTCCTCCATGTAAACAAGTGGGATATGTTCACCTGATCATCTTAATTTGGACGCAGGCTTCATGTTTAATGAGCTTTTAAATTGATGACACCCCATTTAGCTAGAGAGAGTGAGAATAACTTATCGCACAACTTGTGAGCTGACTTGCTGGTTTTAAATGCGATCTTCTTGTATGGTTCATAGAAAAAATCTGAGCAAATTATATTACTAATTGGAATAATGTTGTCCTGTATACAAACCTTAAACAAAACTCTGCTTGGTTGAGTTTGGCAGTACTTACTATGCACTTGGCTTTCCCTTCGGGTTAGTTTCTCTGTTAGCTGGAAAATGACTCGTGGTAAAGACAAGATAGACTTTGACCAGACTGTCCATTTCGTTTGCATGTCAAGGGATGTATCTCGAAATCTTTTGTATTGGTTGGGAAGGGTATACCAAATCCTTGGTTCATAAAATGGCAAATTTTTGTTTGTTTTTTTAACATGGTTATCCACGCAAAAGCCCGACTAGTTCCAGGGGCCTGAAGTTAACGGCCGGGAAAACCGGACCAGGAAAATATCCAGTGAGACTCGAACTTGGGACCTTTGGATTAAATCTTAGAAGTCTTATCAACCCTCCGAGGGTTCATAATAGGCATGAAGTGGCATATGTTTCAAAAAGTGATCTTGATATCGCTGGTGATCATGTAACATTGATCTTTATGTTTAATATCTGTTGTGGAGTTAGTAGGAAATAAGAATTATTCAACTAAGTATGTCAAACCTTCTCGCAGTATCTTATTGACATGAACATCAACCAAGCTCTTCATATTTGATGTTTTGTACATGATTTTAGTTAGCTACTACGGCATTTCATTACTCATAGGGGTAGTTGGTGAGTGTCATTTCCCTCAATCAGAATGTAGTGTCTTCTATCTCTACCTTACATGATTTGACCTAGCTACTTCAGTATATCGTTAGGGTTCTATTACATTTAACCACTCATATTGGCGACTGGTTTAGAATAGTGCTCACACTTAATACAAGTATGCCCTATCTGTCCATGGCTACTGGATGATTCACACAAATTTGTTTGCTGACACTCCTATCTAATTAACACCATTTTACATGGAATGTTTTGTGATTATTTATGAGAGCTTTCATCAGTAAAAATGGAACTCATAATGATCAAGCTAGTAGGTCTTCCCATTTTTATTTGGTGTAACTTGAAAAGGTAAGGTACTAGTAGCTTGAGGCATTGCATCTTGATAGCTGGTAATAACCTGCAGATATTTTATTATGTGGAGAAGTGCTTCCAGTTGATTTATCTGTTGTCACTTCGTTATTTTTTTTTATTTGGAGATGTTACTGATGTAACTATGCAGTTCATTGTTCTTACAACTCGTATTATCCGTATATGTGTGGTGATTATCTAGAGTTCCATTTTTTTATATGCTGTGCATTTCTGTAATTAATCCTTAAGCCACATGAAACATTGTCAGGGTTTAGGCAAGTGCACTAGGAGGTAGCATCCCGGTAGATGCCCGGTGGACTGGAATCCTGGAGCTGGAGTATCTTTGGTGCACTTTTGCTGAATATAATGCTCATCATCCGTCAGCTGCAATCAAGCAAAGGACAATTTTGTTTATCTTTTGGAGTTTGCTACTGGACTTTTCCGTTTTCTCCGTTATCTTATAAGTTCTGTTCAGCATGACCAATACATATTTCCTTTTGGGTGTTAAATTGTTAATAGGCCACTACTGTGATAGTGTGTATAAGGGGGTGAGTTAAACCCATTGTTCAAACGCTGTCTCGCTTGGCTTAAGGTTGGTAGCGAGACTATCCTTATTGATGGGAAATGTGATTGCTTTGCGATCAGTGGTTTACATAATTGTATGTAACACCGAGAAAATTACGGGTACCTGGTAGCGTAAGTCATCGAGCCTCTATAATTTGAATTTTTCAGCCAATTAGATGGTATTTGGTCTAACTTTTAAAAAACTACTTTTGCTTTTCAAAAGCAATTTTGTAAAATGTACTTTTGGAGATAAGGTGTAGGTGTTTGGCGAAGCTACTTCCAAAAATGATTTGATGAAATTGTTTTCCAATTTCTACTGGGCGATTGAACATTCTTAACATAGGTATCCGGAATTGTGCTGCAATTTGTAAACAATTTTGGGCTTTAGCTCAAAAAAAAGATACCATGTGGATCAAATGGGTTCATAGTTATATATTAAGGCTCAGAATTTGAATGAATTCTCTGTTCCAAAGAAGGCAAGTTGGGTGATCAGGAAAATTATGAGCATTAATAAATGGTTCCCTTATCACTGGGTTGATGAATACATTTGTGATCAATAGTAAATTTAGTATCAAGAAGGCTTACCTGAAGTTGTTCCCTAAATATCCAAAAGAGCCTTGGAAAAACATTATGTTATGTTCAGGACTGCAAGTAAAAACACAGGTTTGTTTTATGGCTGGTATTGTACAAAAGATTGACCAATGTTGATAGACTGCAGACATGGGGCGTGCAAGTTGACTTAGATTGTAAATTGTGTTATGGAAATGTTGCAGAAACTTTATTTCATCTGTTTTTTGAATGTCCTTTCTCGAGGGTTATATGGAGTACCTTTTTGAATTGGTCTGGAATCAGAAAACAGATACAGACTTCGGATGATGAAGTACTTTGGATGGTATCTATGTTGATAGAAGAAAGCGAGCAGATGTGTCGTCCTTGGTTTTTGCTGCTGTAGTATACAGTTTGTGGCAAGCCAGCAATACACAGATATTCAAGCAACAAACAACTACCAAGGATAGCATTATTCGAAGAGTCATTCAAGAGATCCATTGCCGAGGGAGGAAGTTTGGCAAATGGGAGAAAGTGTTAGTAGATTTGAACTATTACCCTTAGTTTGTAATTGTGTCTTAGTACCAAATGAATGGGTGGCATTAAAACTCTTCCTAGAAGGTGGTTAATGTTAACTACTGATGGTGATACACTAAGATACGAATTAAGAATGAAAGATGTAATTTTATTCCTAAGTTCCTATATTAATATATATGAAACTTTGAGTGATTCGACAATACTCCAAAAATGTCAAATTTGTACTTAATGCAATTTGGTTGATAAAATGAGTTTTCTGACCAAATAATAATAATAATAATAATAATAATAATAATAATAATCATCATAATTTTATGAAACGATATATAATCCCACTTTGCTAAGTATTTAATTTTGGATAAGAAAATTCTTTAAATCCATTAAAAGAAATTATAATAGCTTCCTCAATAATAGGAAAAACACCTTCATGATCACTAAATTATCAAAAAAAAATTATTGGCCCCATGTTCTTCTCTACGTTCATGTGACTTCTCTCCTCACTTATATTGTCCATGGAAAAAGAAGAACTATCAAAAAATGACATGAACATATTCATAACCTTCATTTTTTTAACTTACATTGTTATCAACCCTTATTATATTAGAATCATATAGTTTGCATAAGAGATGTCATTGATTGGATCTATCATAGTTGAAGGAACCCAAATCATGAAACCAAACAACACATCGGGCATACGTAAAGTTGCAAATACAATTGTACGTCATGCTAATTTTGTCAAAACTATTGGAGGCAACGTTCTGCAGAATCAAGTTGTAATTATCTTTTTCTTTTCTTTTCAATTTTTATTCTATTTCTGAAATGCTGAGATTGTTTCTTCAAACCTTAAGTTGGTAGTTTCATACAATTTTGTCACATTATGATCAATATTATCATAAAAGTAGATAAAGAAACAAATAAATTTTGAACCATCTCGCTGTAAAATTGTTAAATTCAATAGTTTCGGGAACTTTAAGAATGGTCGGTAAAGGGTTTATCATAGATCTTACGTCAGGGATTGTTTTATTTATCAATTGTTTGGTTAGTTGCAAACAAGTTACATTTGAGTTTATCATTTAAGACAATCAATATTGATTTATTAAGAGTATTCACAACTAGCTAATTTCCACATTTCAAGGTGGAATTCTTTACTTCTTACTTTTCTCTTTGTCAATGAAGGCTATGAATGTATTCCTTCAATATGTAAAATAACATAATTTCTATCTTTTCAGAGTGTAAATAAAATAGTAACAACGTTAGAGGATATTTCTCTAATAAAAGAAGGATATGAGAGGAAAACTCTCCTTCGACAATGGCTAACGATACTCAAAAAAATCAAGAAAATAAATATTTCTACGAGCAATGTGGAAAATTTCGAGATGAAGAATGATACTTGTGAATCCCCGCAACTCAATAACCATGTAAGTAAAATTTCAATGTTGTGTTTTGTATTTGTAATTCATAGTCGTGAGAGAGAGTGTGTGAAAGAGTGTGACACACACACAGAGGCACCAACATGATGTATTTTTGTTCATAATTTTAAGAAACCACATAAATAGTTGTTCAATTTGAAATCGCTGGCTATTGCAAAGAGCTGAGAAAATGGTCCACCAAGGCGGACTTGGTTGGGCTAGCAACAATAATGGCCTCGAAATCTTGTCCAAGCTTACCCACTATGAGTTGCATTGCTAAGTGGGGTCAGTCTGTGTATCAATCTCTGTTTTTTTTTTTCAAACTCTTTCTCTCTAAGATTTAAAAATTGTATGACTATGTTATATGTCAAAAATTATTGTCCATATTATAATATATAGTCGGAAAATATTAAAGACGACCCCTAAACTAGTGGAAGAGTCACTTTCTACAATCAAATACCTTTTATATTGATAGGTATTATCCATATAGCCCAAAATTGGGAAGATTTCTCACAACATCATTCCTCCTAAGACAACCACACAAGTAAATGTTTAAACTTAATAATAATTAAGAGATGACTTATGAAAATAAAGAAGCAGCGTCGCGGTATAATAGTGTAAGTTACAATTTTTAATTAAACTTTCCACAAGTCAACCATCTAAATAGTCTGTTTGACCAAAATTGATATTTTATTATTCCCTTAATATATATCCTTAAATTTGATTTTGGCTAATTATGGTAATATGCTTTTTAAATAATTTTTTTGGTAATTTTTTTTTTCTTCTCTCTTTAGATATAAATAAATTCCACTAATGATATAAAAATTCATCTCCTAGTACCATGATTCAAAGCTAAATGAGTAAAAATCTCAAATATTTTCGATCAATGACAATATGGTTGTAGGTTGAGCTAGTTCGGCCATTATATATAGAGAGTTTTAAAATTGTAGTCTATTATCATCACTTGGAATTGATCTGATGTGTATTACACCTCATGAACAAGGAGATGTTAATGAAAAAAAGTTGAAATACATGCATCTTCCTCTTTGTAAGCCTATTATTTAATAAACATCTACAATTTAACAAGCACATTGCCAATCATGATTAGATGAATGATCAATCTCATAAGTATTTCTAAAGGCGTGAGTAAAGAAGGATAATGCACACTAGAAGAACCTTTGTTTGTATTTGGAGTTAGTCTTCATATATAATAGAAAATGATATACCCACTATATGAAGGATACAAGATGTAACATATATTACACAAGAAACCTATGACATGGTTAGCTTCTTAATGTTGGTGGTTTCAGTGATTGTGAAGTTTAATATGAGATGCTCATAAACTCGATTAAAAGGATTTTTTAAGGTAAAGGAAATACGAAAGGCTCACAAGTATTAAATTTGTTGGTTGATAGAATTAGTCCTCAATCTAAAAAGTGTGACATGAGTGCTACAAAACTAGTACTTCTATAAACTTAATGTAATTTGCATTTGACCTTTTAGTTAGTAATAGCATAGTATTATTTATGAGTTGTAATATGTTAAAATATCATCCTTTTTAGGATTTGTATTAGTGCATAAATTAAAAATAAAGTATATTATTTGAATTAATAGTCGACATCATTTTGCTATACATTCTAACATTATTTAACAATAGCTCGCATAAAATATTAATATAAATTAGGCTTAAATCTGCGTTCACACTTGAGTCTATGAATGTTATTTATTATATTTTTGTGCACTTTGTCTGGTCTTTGCTAGCCGACCTCAAAAGATTTTTGCATGTATTATTATTGTTGTTGTTGTTATTGTAGTTGTTTTGTTTTCATAGTTTGTAAATAAATAAATTCTTGATGTCACATTTGAATATTGATATTTGATGGCATAATTTATGATAGCTTTTCATGAAGGTACCAAACAATGAGTCAGATCGTACAGATGAATTCTTAAATATTCGAGATAGTTTTCTGCATAGTCATGCTTTAGAAAGAACTATCATGTCCATGGTAAGTGCTCATCATCACAATAGAAACAAGGATTTTTAACAAGAACATTCCTCATTGTCATTTAATTGTCATTGAAATAGAGGCATGAAATAGGTAATCAAACCTAGATATTGTTTCTTCTTATAACATAGAAGTAAATACAAGCACAATTTTTATTATTATATTCAATATGTAAGAGACAACTGATTAAGTATTAAACTATATTCGCAAGATCGGTTTTAAATTCCCAGCATAAGTAGTGAAAGATCTTTCACTAACCCATGTTAATCATAAGTATGACATTTTTCTCTTTTTATCATTTATCATTTGTCATGTTCCCTTATAAGAGACCTAATTCAGAAAAACTTGTAACAAAATGTGTGTTTGAGGTAGATTCTTAAAGCACCTGATGAAGAAGAACTTTCTCTCCTCGCGGAAATTTTCAGGTGAATGTTTCTTTCCTATGAAAAAATAGTTACACGAATGTGGGCGCTTGCGTGCACGCGTACACACACACAAATGAAAATCGTAGCCCCTTAGTTCCACAATTATCTTTCTCCTAACAAATTTACAAGTTTTAAGAAAGAGCAAGTTTTAAGACAAGAAAATTTGTTTCAAATAATACCATTTCACCTTCATACCTCAATTAAAAAAGAAAACATAACATGGGGTTGTATGTGGAGGAAAGTGTATGGGTAGGTATCTTATTGTCCTAAAAGAGAGTGTGAATGTAATAAGATACGTATGCGAAAATAAGAATCAAAAAGTGCAACGCCGAAAATGGAGAAAAGTAAACAATAATTGTAGAATGGAGGAAGTATGTATTTACATATTACACTTAATATGTAAATAATCCTCATCGATCCGTATAGTGTTGCTAAGCATTTGTCTCTATTTATCTCACCTATCATGTATTTTTATTAAAAAGTTCTAACATACAAATAAGATTAAAAATGTCTCCCATAAGAATTATAATGTTTCATCTTTTGCAATGATTTATAGATCAAGTATATTGGAAATAGATGGTACTCCTTTTGAAGGTGATATAGCTCAAAATTTGAATAAGAGGTGTTAAGTACATATCGTTTGTACGTCAAATTACACACATCAAAACAAATATGGGGAAATGTCATTATAGTATTTAGATCATCTTGCTACTAATTGTGTGTTTAATTTTTTTTCTTTCAGATTTTTTATTGTAGGCGGAAGAAAACTTCACAATGAACTAATAAGAAGTATTCAAGAGTTAGCACAAGTGTTTTCAAACTATTACGACGAAGTATTGGTATGTAACTTATATCATTTCTCTATCGTTATGATATTATTAATCAATATCTAATGCATGGTGGTCTTTAGTTTCATTTGGCATTATTGGTCCTACATTTTAGATGTTGGTTATATTATTTTTTTCAATTGGTGTGTCTTTAGTTGATAATAATTCAAATAAATTTTTAATAAAAATAAACCTAAACATATAGCGTCTTGTAAACACAAATAGAATAACCATACAACCAAGTGTGACAACTTGAAATTCAAATTACCTTCCAAGTTCATGTTCACATCGCCACCTTTTTTCTTATAGAAGATGTATATCATATACAGAGTGTAGCTTCGTATTTGATACCTACACTGAAATATATTTACTGCACAAAATTTGTATTAAACATATTGAACTCAAAAATTCAAGTAAATTTGTGTCAAACTAGAACTTGATCAAAATGACCCATTTATTGAAAAAAAAGAAGAAGAGAGAGAGAGAGTAGTACTTTCATTGTCTAAAACATTATAAAAAAATTTAAAAAAAGACATATTTTTATTCTATTTTATTTAAGATTCAATAGAATATTAGTGAATTACGAAATTTTAATAAGCAATGACAATAAACCCATTGGATCGAACAAATTCCGAACTTGAGACTGCCCAAAAATGTCAAACCCATATCGAACAACAGGAAAAAGGTTAACCCAGAACAATTGGGCCATTATTTGATTTCTAAATGTTTGTTTAGTCTAATATATTATTTATTCTTTTTTCCTATTTTGAGGGAGTATGAATTTTTATTATCCGAGAAATATAATTGGATTAACTTTGAACATATGGGTTTGAAGGACTTTAATTTTCGAACTATATTATCGCGTAGCACTTTAGGATAATAGGCTTTTTATTGTTTTTTCCCTACCCTTTTGAATATGATATCTTTTTTGTATACAATTTAAAAATATGAGTAAAATATAAGGTTCTAATTATTGAAAAACAAAATGAAACTTAATTTGACACTACCTGAAAGAATGAAAAATCTAAAACTAATGAACCTTGGCTTACCAACAAGCCAATCGTTTGCCTAGTCTAGTATAAAGTCTTATTTTGTAGTTTTTATTCCTAATTTTAGGGTGTATAAAATAATAATTTTGTTTCGAGTTTGATGGGGTATAAATTTGATAATTGGTTTGAACTTTGAACTCATGAATTTTAAAGACTATTTAACCATCTAAAACTTGAGGATTTGTAGGCTCTTCTTTATTTTCATTTCTTTTAAAAAAGACTCTTAATTGTTTTCATGATGGAGTATGCAAATGTTTGATTCTATTATTTTTCTTTTCTTTTAAACAAGAGATCTCTTTATTTTCAAGATTATATAAATGCTAGACTACTAAGATACCACATGGGAGCAGAATTGATTTAGTATAATATTATATGATTATATAGGCACATACTCTTCATCTACTAATCACTTATTTTCAGTTAGTTTATGTTAAATTCACTTTAATTCATCTCGTTCCTTTGATCATAAAAAGTTGTGCCGTCGATATCCATTAATAATTCTTCATTTCTTTTTATACCATTGGAACTGTCTTACGACATAATTTCATAAAAAGCCTAATATTAATAGAGTTTTAATGAGTAATTTCGTGGCAGAACAACTAAACAAAATTTTCAGTTTAGCCATTGTCATTTAATTTTAGTTATTTTTAGTTTAGTTCAAATATGTATAGGCCAGTAAATGTTAATTTTCTCTTTCCTTTTCTTTTTTTTTAATATAAAACATTCTTTTTTTATTTGAAAATGCTACACTATTAAGATGACACAGGGTAAGAAAAGGACATGGCTACAAAAATTCTTTCTATAATACTATTATTATCATAGATTTAGTGTCAAAAAATAAAAATAAAATTTTATTTCAACACATTTCAGTTTAGTTTAGTTCAATTTAGTCAGTTTAGTTCACTTCCTATCAGTTAATAGAAGTTGAAAATAATAGGCCCGTAAATGTTAGCTTTTCTTGTTTCCTTTTGTTTAGCAAAAGGGTATAATTTTATTTGCACTCTCGAAAACAATAATTACAAAGCATAGGATAGATTGAGTTTAAGGCAACCTACTAGGTAAGGTTCCTTATGTAATCTCAATCTTTTCCCAATCATACATTAACTACTACATCATTTTCACTATACTTACGCTATTTCCCCTACTAACAGCTTAGAAAACTATGCTTATTAATTCTCTCTACCTTATTACAATTCAACGATCTAATCTTGTCCATACTTCAAACTTCACATTTTGTATCAGTACGTTTTGCTTCCTTGGAAGTGTTTGGTACAATCTTCTATTTCGTTCCTTCTAAATATAATAGATCATTGCGCATACTGAAGTAAAGATGATCCTTTTGATAATTCTTGGGGGAAATTTAAGTGTGCTTTTTGTAGATTTATTCTGTTAACTGGAACTTTCCTGATCCCGAGCCAATCACATATGCTCTGCAATATACCTTTCGAAAATCACACTCACAAAAAAGGTGATTGATAGTTTCAATCTGTGTGAGACATAATATGTAGTTCATGCCCACAATTTGTTGAAACTTTGTGTATCTATCTTTGGTTAGTAGTCTGTTTAGACATGTTAACCAATAGATGATTCGATTGTTTGGTACATTTATTCGGTTCCAAACAAGTCCATCCCAATGAACATTCTCCCTTTCTCCTCTAAGAAATAGCTAACCATTTCGTGGATGATAATCTGCAAATTTAGAGTATCTCCATTATAGTTCATGATGTTGCATAATCAAGCCACTCTTCCTTTTCTCCTTTACACTAACTATTTTCTTCCAGTACCAGGGAGCATCTTCGGGAGCTATGTAATTCAGAAAATTCGAGCCTTTAATAAAAATGTCATGTAAAAATGTCATGTACCCATTTTACCTAAATGCAATCACTTTTCTCATTACTGTCCATACCTGTTTCATGACCAGTGCAACATTCTAGTCTTTACAACTCTTGATATCCAATCATCCTTAATCTTTGCTCATGGTAATAAAATCTCAAAATACAAGTGGCACTTTCTTTTCTCTTGCTATAGTCCCTCATAAATATATAGTTCCGGCAAATATTCTCTACCTTCTTTATAACACTATTTGGGGTGAGAAAAATGGTAGCCCAATATTGCTGAATGCTAATCAAGACTGAGTTGATTAATTGCACTCTTGCAGCATAGGAAAGCTTCCTTGTCCCCCATGTGTGAATTCTTGTAGTCATTGTTTCAACTTAAATTTCTCCTTTAGCTTTCGTCAATTTTTTCCTAGTGATAGGCACACCCAAGTATTTCATTGGTAGCGCATCAATCTGAAAACTAGTGATGCTGATCAATTCAATTTTGACTTCATTTTCACACCCAATAATGATCATAGAAGACTTACTCTTATTTCTTTTACTTAAATACGACATATTTTCATTTTCATGATATATAAATACTAGACTAATAAGATACCATATCGCAGAAGAAAGGATATGGCTAGAGTTTTTCTTACTTTAACATCCATTATATATTAGTCATAACTTATTGCATGGTGTTGTCTAATTTCGCTTAAGTTTTTTACTTTTTAGTATAATTTCCCATTATTTTTATAACGGTATTAAAAATTATTGTCTAGTTGAAAAATACCAACAACAAAATTTGGTCATAAGTGAGAAGATATTTTTATTTTTTTTGGATATCCACGTTCTCTTGGTTGTACACTTAGTATAAGAACCAAAGAAACCCATGTAAATGAATTAGTGGACTATAATAAGTCGGGTAATAATTAATACTTAATATATATTGCATTTTGTTTAGGTATGAAAACAGATGAGAAACAAACGTGAAATAAAAATATTATGAATGAAAGTCAAATTTAATAATGTATAAATTCATTCTAGTTATACATATTCTTAAATATGAAGCTTTCATAGTTGGAGTGAAAGGGATTTAATTTGCAAATGAAAATTTGACAATATAAAATGTATTTCTTTTTTAAATAGGAAATATTTAAATAAAGATAACTTTATAAAAAAATTCTTCTTTACAGTAGTGTCAGAACCCTCTAGAATTTAAATAAACTACACATTATTTATTTAAAAAAATAAAAATATTTTATATAAATATAATATATAAGAAACTATAAAAAAACTTTCAAGTCTATCGTAACTTTAATAGTGAGTTTTTTTTTTTTTTTTTGAAAATGCTTAGAAATTTCATTGCTAAAAACAATTCTCCTAGAGGAATAGAGGAAACTCCTCATTTCGAGCATAAAAATTCCATTACATCCATATTCAAAGCATAACCTATCCTAATCTAGCTACAATAGTATGTAAATGAGGTGAGTTTATAAGAAAATGATAAAATCTACTTTGAACAGCATGTTTGATCTCAGAAACAACAATTGTAGTATACTTCTTAGTATTGTGAAAAATTATATGATTCCGCTCAATCCAAAGGTTCTAAACAACAGCAACTAAAACAAGCCTTCTCAGTTTATGCCACCATTTCCTCCCCTTGTAATGATTCGACTACCCTCTAATTTCATGCTTCAAGATCCTAATATCAGTTGAATTTGTAGCCCATAATTTCATATTACCCCAGACTTCTTTGAGAAAGTACTGGCAAAAAATATGTAGGAAGATGTTTGTATCGGATTCTCAAAGGTAGCAATTATTAGCTAGTGAGATGAAAACCTTGGCCTTTACGGATTTATCCTGAGTCACTAAATAATTTTGGAGAGAGGGGATGTAACACCCCCGATTTTACACAATAAATAATAAAGTAAAATAGTTTTTAATAAAAATTTCGCCAGAGTTTCCTCTGTTTTTCACTTAAACCAAAT
>ONZK01003838.1:10544-32504 GCA_900322385.1 Pharnaceum exiguum
CATAAAACCTTGCATTATCAAGCAAGTGGTTTTCATTTAACTTTAATAAACAAAAGGTTTTCCAATTGTTTTCCTAAATAAAAAATAGTTGGTGGCGACTCTGTTTAGCATCCGCATTCAAACCACCTAGCGGGTAGACGCTTGGCGCTTTTCACGCCCCCTATATCTACACTAACACAGACCCAACTCGGTTAATGAAATCATCACGCGTGCTAAGTATACTGCGCTAGATCCATGAAGCGTTAGATTCAATCTGCACTGTCCAAATGTCGTCATGCTCAAGATAGTATTGCTGAATCCATTGTGACCAAACAGAGTGCTGAACAAGAGATATGCGCATGAGCAACTTAAGCATTTGCGTTTTATTCCAGCTCAAAATTTCCTTCCCAACCCACCATTCCTCTTTGCTCGACAAATTCTTTTCCACCCCGTAAGAGTTAATTTCCTAGCACCATCCTTTATGCCCCAAAAGAAACTTCTCTCAAATTTATTAATTTCGTCAATCACTCCTATTGGCAAAAGTAGACCACAACACCAAAAATTTACGAGACCAAAGATGTTATAGTTGAGTAGTTGAATTCGACTACCGTACGATAACAATGAATTGACCCAATGATGAGTGAGAGATCTAATTTTGTCTAACAGTGGCTGAAACAACTAACAAAACACTTAGCTTCTTCGAATTTAGGGGGAGTGTAGACGCCTGGGGCCCGTCACTAGTAGGAGATCAGTAATCACCGTTCGATCTAGATAAACCCAATTGTCCACCCGCTAGGTAGGTTTGAATGCTGATGCTTAAAGTCGCCACCAATTTTATTTAAGTATAATTACTATTAGGAAAACAATTGGAATTTTATATTAGTTGCTTTACTATAGCTATGGTGATATTTGTACGAAATGTAAATGAAATGCCTCTTACTTGCCATTATTTACCGAAGGGACTATACCGAAGGGACAATACCGAAAGGGACATTGGCAAGTAAGGTTTTAACCAGAAAACTGTAGTGGCTCGGGGGCAAAATTAGTACCTCGACTAGACAATTTATACGATTATATGCGCTTTAACCATGCATACAGATTAATTAAACAACCTAACAACAAATATTATCTAATTTAGTCATCTTCCCGTTTACCCACAACGGAGGAGCCACCACCAACGGGCAGGCGGCCACGGGTCATAACGCACTCTTCGCACATGGGTGATAATTGACAAAACGGGGTTAGTGCCTTCATTACCTGAATCGGGATCTATAGGAAGACTATCCGATGAACTATTTGCATGCAAAACAAGAGAAATAGGACGGGATTTGCCTAATGACTCCACAAGTATGATAATAATGCAAGTAAGTATGCAAAGTTGGGTGGATATAGGGTGCAAATACCGCAGGACAAAAGCTTAGAGGGGTGGTTGTATGCTAAGTTGGGCTAGAGAGTGAAAGAATGAACTTATCAAGTTCGGCGTGAAGGGGGGTATTTATAGTGTAGGATTTCTTAGGGAAAAAGTCGGGAAAAGAAAAGGATAAGAAAAAGGCTGAGAAACATGCGCCGGGCGCACGTTTCGTGCGGCCCATGCATGCCAGGTGGCAGCACCGTGCGCCAGGCGCACGTTTCCTGTGGGACCAGGACTCTTCCTGCTCCGTCCGTTAAGTGTTGTACGCGGGCTAGGTTTTATCCGGATAGATTTTTGTGTTTGGATAGAATTATATCTGGATTAGGATATAATTTTAGTTAGTTCTTCCCAAGAAACTTATTAATTAAATAAAATTAATTAGAGAGTTTTAGCTGATTTTTATGTGGGCCGGGCTGACTTTATTGGACTAGGTTGACTAATTAATTGACTATGACCATTAATGGGCTAATATCAATCAATTTAAGGCCGAATATACAAGTATTATATATGGAAATGATCAGGAAGACGAGGGGAAGGTGATGGACACGACTACTAATCCCGTTTCTCAAGCTTTCAAACATCCGTCATTAAGAATAGTCGTAAAATAAATACCAAATGCAAGTGAGGTTTACATCATAAGACGTGGCGAATACCCGGTAGAATTACCGTACTTACAGGAGCCCCCACTTTATCCGAGGCCAAGGCCAGGACGAAGGGTAAAGTATTGCCACAATTTCCAAGCGGGACGAAAACAAAAGCTTTTTGAAAACGTTTTCGAAAACAGTTTTGCAAAGTTGTAAATGCAAGGGTGCTAGTATGCGTACCCGGAGGCCATATGCTATGCTCCAACCTGTCTCAAAGCCATGAACAGAACATGCAAGTGTATATAAGTGCAATAATGTAAAGGGGTTAGGAAAACACAGGCCAATTCATATGAGAGAACGGCTGGCACATTCTGTAATCCAGCTATTCTAAACCAAGTATAAGGCTTAAGAGAATGCATTTCATCTCTGCTAAAGGTCAAGTATAAGACCTGCTTAAGGGAATATTTTTCATCCCTGATAAAGGCCAAGCATAAGGCCTGCTAAATCAAATGTGGTCGCGATCCACATGTGATGTCCTAGACAAGTGTTTACTTGTTTTCGGGTGCTAAAGCCAAGTATAAGGCTGCTAATTTGTGAAATTTGCTTAAAGGCTAGCTCGCCTCGGTTGTTGTTGGGAATAAATTCGCAACACAAAAAAAATCCAGCACTAAAGTTAATTAGGCGGGAATTTTTTTTTTGCAACATGCTAATTTGAGTTTTGTGCTTGTGCTTGAACCTTGTCTCGATTTCGAGACTTGGTATTTGCTATTTGCAATTGTGTAATAATCCCAGCACTAAAGTTAATTAGGCGGGAAATGAGTGTGCATTTGACAATATTTGAAGTTTCAAACTTGAATTTGCTTTTTGCTTTAGAGGATGCATACCTTGGCATTTACCGTTGGAATTGGATGATGATCGCTTGGAAGGAGCCCCCAGTTTGAAAAACTGGGATGCGGATGCTGAGTGTGCTGGAGGTAGGGCACGGCACGTCGCGCTAGGCCTGATTTGGTGTGTTGCATTTGCATGGATTGGAGAGAAGGCGAATCGGGCTTGCTTGATTGAGGTTCTTCGCTCTTGCTTTGCTTCGATCGGGAGACCGAAGCTTGCTCATTTTTGCTTGTTTTGCTCATGCTCTTGCTCATGTACTATGCTCTTGCTCATTTTTGCCTGTTTTGCTCATGCTTTTGCTTTTGGACTATAATCTTGCTCAAAACTCCAAATTTTGGGGTTCTTTGGTTTTGGCTTGTTGTAGGCTCTGATAGCTAAGAAATGTAGCATAATGGTTTTGCTTGGTTGAGGAATTTATGCGTGAGGCAATGTTTCGACCGATTTGGGCGAATTTGGTGTTATTTGAGCTAGAATTGGCTATAATATTGATGTACATAACCAATAGGCATCATTTTTTCTTTGGAAACTCAAATTTGAGCATGTTTAGGTGCTTTTGCGGACGTGGGTAGGCCTGAATACGGGATTGTGATGGCAAGTCCCTGCACTACAAGAAAAAGCCATCCTGAGACCGAAAAATCAGTCTCTATTCAATGAATTTCGGTCTCAAAAGGCGTTTTGAGACCGAAAAGTTCGGTAACTATACCCTCGGTCTCTAAATACTCGAGACCGAATTTTTTCAATCGGTCTCAAAATCTGACACTGATTTGAAACCAATATCTTTGGTAGCAGAAAATAGAGATCGGAAATATCGGTCTCAATTCGGTCTCCTTATTGATACGTATTTTGACACCATTTTTCCAGTCTCAAAATTCGACACTGATTTGAAACTAAAATATCCGGTAGCAGATATAGAGACCGAAAATATCAGTCTCTATTCGGTTTCCGTTTAGATACCTATTTTGAAACCGTTTTTTTCGGTATCATTTTGCTACCAAGTAATTGGTGTCATATCAGTGTCATTTTCGATTCCGAACTTTCAATAACAATTCAGTAGTATTTTTGAAACGATCTTTGCGGTAGTATTCTTGATACCAAATATTAGTTAAATTATGTAGCTATTTAGAGACCAAATTTTATTTTCAAATTTTTTTTTGGTGTCATTTTGGTAGCCATTTTGAAGCTAATAATAGTAATCATTCCATATCAAAACTAATATAAAACCAGTGCAATCAATCCGAATCGAAAGCAAGCTTTGGTATTATTTTGGTAGAAATTTTGCAATCGATAGAAACTTATATCCAACGTAAGAATCATTACAAAAACTTCATAATAATCCAAGATGGATTCTGTTCTATTCAAGTGTCACAAAACTAATATAAAACGCAACAAGACAAACTAATTAAGCTCTTCCTGGTTCGCTCTTTAGGCTTTAGCTCCTCTTAAGTTGTTTTCAGCTCTTGTTTCACTTGTGCTAACCTGCATATTTTGAGGTATATGACATTAGACAAGACAATGGAAACCACATGAAGACACCTTGCATAAAACATCAAATAAGAGCACCTAATACTAATCACCACCAAAAATAAGCAGCAAGCACATACTGCTTCTCTACATTTGCACACTTTGAAGCCTCGCTGATTGATAATTACTGTAACATGTAATTATAAAATAATCTACACCGAGGGCGAAGAAGAGCCTAAGTGAAGAGACCACATAAAGAAAGAAACAACTCAGAACAACTCTAACTGAGAGCTACAAAAGAACACTACATCAATGGATATCACAACCCCCACCCCAAAAAATAATCTACGACAAGTGTAATTCTATCATTAGCTAGTCAACTTCCGACGACACCAAAATATAGGAAACATAACTTACAGTGAGTTTAACAAATATTATTTACAGAGCTCAACAACTTCAGGACAAGATAGGTTCGTCAGACAGCTGAGCTCAAACCACAGAACACTAGTCCGTAGCATCTTTCAGCAACATGCCAAATACCAAGCCAATATCTATACTAAATACATGCGACATCCGGCCAGCCACAACACACTCATAAAGAACCATGAACATATCTTAACAAAATGAAAAGCAACAACCTGCAATTCAAACTCACAACGCTAACACCAGCCTAACTTCTTTTAAAACAACAATCAACCAGTAGGAACATGGTATGTTGGAATAGTGCCTTGAATTGATATCTCTCCCTCACCGACATGTTTGGTCATAACAACAAGCAATGTTGCTTTTGCATTCCCTTGGCATTTATTGCCCTGCAACATGCTTTTGACTACGGTGATTTATTTTGGAGAGTTAGAATCAACTTTGGCATGCAGATTATTTCAACCGGCCTAAGGTATAGCCGTACCTATGGCACACCCTACCTTGCAGTAACATTTGAAGCTTTCACATGAACTTCATCGCCTATAAAAGGCATTGCATGGCTTCAATTCAAGGAATCCCCATCATTCGACAAACACATCCCACACTAAACACATACAAGGGGTTGTAGTTTAGTGTTGTACACTAGTTCAATTTATACTAGTGTTATATTCCGAGGGAGTTTGGGTTGTACTTAGGAGAGTGTTAGCCAAACACATTCTTTCTCCTATCCACTTGTATTTACCCATTTTATTATAGTGGATTGTGCTCCTGTTGCCAGTGGTTTTTTACCTCCTCATTGGGGGTTTTCCGCTTAAATCTTGTGTGTTATTTTGCCACTTTATTTACCTCTCTTTCCTTTATCAAATTACTAACCCGGTTAATTTAGCCCCGATCCTGGGCCAACCACCACATTTCCGCAACATGGTACCACAAGAAGCAGTACAAACTAGACCAAACCAAACTAAAACAACAAAAAAACCTGCAACTTAACCAAAAGGCGATCAAAACGAAATACCAATCTTGGTACAAATATACAACTAGTAGAGTGCTGCCGAATTATAGATATTTCTTGTTCAGTTCTAACTCTGACTAACTTGTATGTTTTATCTTTCACTAAATAGCCAACTTAATCAACCAAAGCTAGTGAAGGCATAACAAAACGCTACCCACTTGAACTGAATTAATAATATAGATAATTACAACCTCCATAACTGAAACCAGCCGCACAGCAACACAGAACAACAATAGCTAGTAGCCGAAAGCAAAACATGCGTTCTGAGCCAACCAACACCAACACAAAAGCATTCAAAATACTAGGTACACTTATCAAATAGAAGTCAATCATACTAGCATATGGCATATACTACCAAATTAAAAATTACCTATAGAAATCCAACCGAAATTAGTTAAAGCTAGTACGAATGCCTCGAACACTTCCCTCGAACACGCCTCGCATACCGCAAAACCTCCTCAACACAAAATAATAATCACAAAACCACTAGTTCAAGTAAGCTTTATTAATTATTCAGAAATAAAAGTACGTAATTAAAATCATAAATAAAAAGGGATCTTGAGAAAACTAGACAAACCGGAAATGGCTCCGCGGTGGGTCCCTCTTGTAGCCGTCGTCGACAACTGTGGGTTGATAGCAGTGGCTGTGAGCGGCGGTGCTTGATCGCGGTGGTGGTTGTGGTTCGATTGGAGCGAAGCATGAGATAACTGAGAGGGAGAGATGAGAGTGGAGTTGAGGCCTCGTGTCGGGTGGAGCGAGGGAACAAAATGAGAGATGTGATTATGTGAAAAGTGTTTCTGGAGAAGTGGAGACTGGAGAGGCTGCTGTGTTGCAGTGTTCGTCTTTGTCTTAGCTTTAGATTAGGGATTTTAATGATTAGGGTTTTTTTTTTGGAGTGAATAATTTTTTGGTACAAACCAACTTCACAATTTCCATAATGTAAGATATCATATATATAATGTAAGATGTTCTATAAATCCATTACATTATTAATCTTATTCTAAGTGAAAAAAATAAATTAAAATAACAAATTAAATTAAGTTAAATTAAGTTCAGCTATTATAAGTTCAGTTTAATTATATTGTAAAAAATACAGTTCAGTTCATTTAGAAGTCGAACAAGTACTGGTACTAAGTAGATTTAGTTTCGGGACACTAATTTGTTCCTCCAGTTAAAGTTTGACTTTATGAGTAAACAATTCAAATTCAAAAGCCTTTTATTTATTTTTTAAAAACAAAAATAATTATATATAAAATAATAACATCATTTTTATAAATAAATATTAAATCTCAAAATTATTTTAAAGTATCTAAAATACATATTTGAATGCAATAATAATTAGGGTATTGACCTAAAAAGTTCAATTATTTCTGTAATGTAAGACATCATATTTAAAACCTTAAAGTAAGGTAACAAAAATAAAAATTTAAAAAATTATGATGTATGTGATACATTATAATTGAAGTATTTTTTAACTTTCTTTTTCTTTCAAATTTCAGAGTTCTCAACATATCTTTTCTATAATATAGGTTGCATAATATATTTTTGCCATATGTAATGTTAACAAAAACTTAATTAGTATACTAATTTATTGTAATCACTTATTGTAATTACTTAGATTGGATTTTTCACATTTTATTAGAAAAATAAATAAGTAAAGATATTTCATAGTCTTGTAATAAACATACAAACTTTAAGCTAGGAAAATTAAAATAAGTGAAATCGAAACTATAAAGAAATTAGTTTTGAAGTTTAATACTACTTTATCATTGAAAAAAACGAGACTTAAGGCCCTGTTCGGGATCATTGTGAGTTTCTAGTTTTTGGTTTTCAAATATTTTAAACTTGGTGATAATGAAGCTATTTTTTAAATTAAAACATTTGACATGATATATCATGTTATGATTTTCAAAACTGACAACAGAAATTTGAAAACAACTTTTTCTGGTTTCCAAAAACTGGTTTTTAGTTTCGAAAAAAACTGGAAACTGAAAACTGAAAACGATCCCAAACAGCACCTAAGCTTGTTTGAATGAAACTACAAGAAAAAATTTTCATTAAACACTCTTATGAAGCGAAAAAGTTGTTTATGAAATTTGAGGCCGAAATGAAATCACAGAAGAAAATTAGCTTCATTTGAAAATAATAGTTTGAGACAGTAGGCAATTTGTAACCGAAAATAAATTATGAAAAAACTCAGTTTCAAAAAGCGAGACCGATATAAGACCAATAATTTTGGTCGCATAATGGATACCGAAACGAGACCGCTCAACAAAAATGGACTCACATATTGACACTAAATGGAGACTGAAATGATACGGTAGAAAAATTGACACGGAAACGCTACTGAAGTAAAATTCGGTAGCAAAACTTGGAGGCTGAATGGAAACTAAAATATTTAGTAGAAAAGTCGAGACCGAAATGAAACCAATTGTATTCGGTCTCAAATTTGCTACCAAATTGACACCAACAAAAAATCGGTAGCAATATTTGACACCGAATAGATACTGAATTTTTATTCAGTCTCAGATCTTGAGACAGTTTTAATTCGGTCTCATTTTGATGATTTCGGTGTCTAATTTGAGATCGATTGCTTGATACCGAAGTAATTCGGTCTCAGAATAGGCCTTTTCTTGTAGTGCTGTCTTTGTAGCTTTGAACTGAGCATTTTGTACTGTGTAATATTTGTTTGAGCATTTGCAGATTGTGTCAGAGCTGAACATGGTCCCTCTTGGGAGGTGGAGGAGATTGCTTGTGCAATGGTTGTGCATTTTGTACTCTTCATGGTCCGTCCGTTTAGTGTTGTACGCGGGTTAGGTTTTATCCGGATAATTTTTGTGTTTGGATAGAATTATATCCGGATTAGGATAGAATTTCAGTTAATTCTTCCCCAAGAAACTAATTAATTAAATAATTAATTAATTAGGGAGTTTTAACTGCTTTTTATGTGGGGCGGGCTGACTTTATTGAAATGGGCTGACTTTATTGGATTGGGTTCACTAATTAATTGACTATAACCATTAATGGGCTAAAATCAATCAATTTAAGGCGGAATATAGAAGTATTACATATGGAAATGATCGGGAAGACGAGGGGAAGGTGATGGACACGACTACTGATCCCGTTTCTCAAGCTTTCAAACATCCGTCATTAAGAATAGTCTTAAAATAAATACCAAATGTAAGTTAGGTTTACATCATAAGGCGTGGCGATTACCCGATAGAATTACCGTACTTACATGGAGTCCAAGATATTTAAATGGCAAAGACCCCAAAGTGAAACCACAGAAAGCTAGAATTTGATAATGAATAGCATTAGACACACCGCCAAAGTAAATATCTTACTTACTCGAGTTGATAGCTAAACCTGAGATGGCTTCAAAGAGCTGGGGAACCCCAAGAGTATGCTGGATTGATGGGCAGTCACCTCGAGTAAACACCAAAAGATCGTCAGCAAAAATCAAGTGATTAATATGAACTCTAACACACTTAGGATGTTTGTTGAATGAACTTGTACCATTTAATCTTCTAAGTAATCTAGATAATGCTTCCATGCACAGGACAGAGATAAGGGGAGAGAGGATCTCCCTGACGAACACCCTTTTTCCCTTCAAAATAGCCATGTAAGCTACCATTGATCACCAAAGAGTAATGTGGAGACGTAATACTTTCAATAATCCATTCAACAATTCGTGTAGGTAGCCCATAAACGAGTAAGCACTTCTTGAGAAAAGGCCCACTAACATTGTCAAAATCTTTACGAATGTCTATTTTAAGCATGGCTCAGGGAGTAATGTGCTTTTGACTATATCTTCGGAGAAATTCTTGAGCAAGGATAGTATTGTCTTATAGTAGGCTACCCTTAACAAAAGCAGCTTGCTCCACCCCTACTATTTCAGACATCACTGCTTGTAAACGGTTAGCTGTGATCTTGGTGATCGTCTTATAGACAATGTTACAGCATGAAATAGGACGATAGTCCCCTACAATGGAAGCACTATCAAATTTAGGCAATAAAACAAGAGCTGTTGCATTTACCTCATTTAACAATTTACCATGGTTGAAGAATTCATGGACAGCTTCCACGAAATCGTTTTGAACTATGCTCCACGATTTCTTAAAGAACGCAACACTAAAACCATCCGGACCGGGACCTTTATTATCATTGAATGAAAACAGAGCAAGCTTGATTTCCTCATTAGTAACAGGCTTGATCAGAAGAGAAGGCTCAGAGATAGTGTTGCCTTGAATCATAGTGATATCAAAGTCAACAGAGGTAGATGAAGTCCCCATAAGCCCCTATTAGAATTCCAAAAAGGCATCCTTAACATCAACCCTGCACCTGCCAAATTGATCAATGATTCTACCAATATGACACTTTCTTTGTTTATCACGCACCATGGCTTGCAAATAAGAAGAGTTTTCATCCACCTGATTAATATGAAAGACCTTTGCCCGCTAATATTTTGCACTCAACTTAGCTTGCCTCAAGCTAATGTAATCAACTTTTAAAGTTCTCTCAGTATCAATAGACAATTGATCATAATTACCATAACATGTTTCTGAAAAGCCAACCAACGTGAATGAGTTATTGCCACCGGCTTACCGAGATCAGAATAGTGTCTTTATGCAATTGTTTCAAAGCAAGCTTAACTCTCTTCATCTTCATAATCAACTTATACTTAGTGATCCTAAAATTATAATTACTGACCCTAAAACCTAATTAATAAAAAAGTTCAAGAAAACTAAAATCATTATTTGGGGTAGAATTAGAGCTATACCATCTTCAACTCCAAATAAGATCAACAACATTAATGACCCTGCAAATTATATTATTGACCTTTAAAAGCAATAACACCAAAAACAATAGGAAAGTTAAGCTAAAAATTGAAACATAATCAACTGCTCCTGTTATTTGAAGGAAAATTCAAGTAGGGAAAAAACTTATAATTTGACCTAACATTAGATAAGCGAACTCATCTTCATCACTAATGATATCAGTGAAATCTCCATTTAATCATAACCATCAAAATCTAAATAAGTGGGATGCTCAAGCTCTTCATTAGACTTCATTAAAAACAGGGTTTGAACCAAAATAGAAGAAAATTAAACTCGAATTAGCTACTTAAGTTCAACACAAGTACACATAAAACAACACAAATCATTTGATCAACATCAAAAAAGAAAGACAATTAGTTGAAAGATGACTGGTAAAAAAATTACTTTCTTAAAAAAATGAAAACTAAATTGTAGTGATTGATATAAAATTTTCTGCAAAATTCAATGTAAAAGGAAAAAAAAATTAAGGGAAGATGATTATGGTTATTGGGGAAATGAGAGAGTTGTGTTTACTTCGATGAACAATGAAAGAAAGAAGGAAGGGATGAACAAACGAAAAAAGAAGGGGACGAAAGGGGTGAGAGAGGACGGTGTAGCAAAAAGACCAAAATAACTTTTAAAAACAACCAATTTACGTGTGTCTTTACTCGTCGATGATGTACTTAAATATTTCGTATTTATAACATGTTAATCATATCCTTTTTAGCTCTTATTCATATGATTTCAATAAAATTTGTGCCCTATATTTCCTCTTGCCATACTTGGTGTGTTTCATGTGTAGGCTGTGAACTTTGGTGATTGGGAGATCAATTAATATGAGTTTGGAAGATTATATGGAGTTTGGAGCTTTAATCGTGTCTCGAAACATCCTCATAGTGTCGTGCAACACAGCAGTGTCAAATCTGAAAATTATAAGCCAACACTACTTGCTAGTAACATTGTGTCAGCCCTGTAGCCCAAAGACGCGGGGAATGATCTATTTTTGATTTTTTAATTTCTTTTGTAACCACTCTCTATTAGTAAGTAACTAACTTCTAGTGGGTTATATTACATAAGTGTATGAGTTTCCACTCATTCTCTCATTCTCGTAGTTTGGTTTGGATTAGTTTAGGAATTTTAAAGCTTTTGAAGAATAATTTTACGTCTTTTCCTTTTGCATTCATCATTATCAAGACCAAGTTTGTTTCTTTTCTCCTTTCTCTTTTTCTTTACTTGTTTTAATTATATTTGTGTTTAAACTAATTTTATTTGTACTTTTTCCATTCATCATGTCAGTCTAGTTTTTTTCTTTATAATTGAGTAAACCCCTTTTTATGACTTCTTAGTGGTCTAGATAATTCCCTAATGTGGTTGGTTGTTTCCTATGTTCAAGTTTTTTATTTGTTATGTGGTTATCTTGAACTAGAGATCATTATTATTTAGTGTGACTGAATTGCAACAAAACTTGGAAGTTGGATTTGATCTATCATAGATTCACATGAAACTTGGATTGTTGGTTACCCATGACAAGGTTTTATTTTCCTTTTTGTGTTTATCCAGAATATTGCTAATTTGTTTTAGGCATATTGTAAACTCGGTTTTAGGCTCTAATATTACGGGAATCTCCTTAAGAAAAGAAGTTGCTTCCTCGCCAAGTAATATTTAATTAAATAAATATTTTAAATGGGATTTTGTGGACTAGGCTAATTAATTAATAAGTAAGCCAATGGGCTACTATTAATTAATAAATGCTATTACTAATGGTCCAAATGACGATTAATAATCGACCGGGTTTATGAACAAACTTCAGTTTCCTTTCTCAAGCATCAATGCACCCATTACATGGAAATTCTACTTAACCGACGGATATAAAGTTAGGGTTTTTCGTCATAAGGTATGGCAATACCCTGTACAGAATACGGTATCTACAAATAGCTTCTTTAGTCTGCTTAGCTCTTGGTCTTCTATTACTAACTTTAATAAGCATCCTAATGGTAGAATATGTCTTGACTGCCTAATGTGTTTAAGATTGATGTATATTTAGTTACTGATCAATTGATCCACACAAGAGTGCATCGCTGTTCTACATGGGTGGTATTCTTGTCATTGTCATTTATGGTCATAATAATCATTTGGAGAGGTGTAAAGTGTGGGAGGATATTGTGTCATGCAGTAAGAATATTGAGGAATTAGCTTGGCTTGTGGCAGGAGACTTCAACAATGTCCTGTATCATAATGAAAGAATTGGCTCTTCGATTTGTTTATTATATGCTTAGAACAATAAACAGGAAAGTGCGAGTAGAGTTTATAGCAAGATAGACAGAGCTATGATAAATGATGAGTTCATTCAGTCTTTCCCCGGCTCAAGGGTTAATTTTCTACCTGAAACTTATTTTGATCACTGCCCTGCTCTGATATCTCTTTCCTCTGGTGGTTCTAACAAGAAGAGAGCTTTTAAATACATCAACATGTGGTGGCATGCTCCAAATAATTATGAAAATGTTGAAACAATCTGGAGCGAACAAGTACACGAAGTTTCAATGTATAGCTTGATTCAAAAGAAGAAAAAACTCAAGAAGTATTTTTGTGGAATCAACATCAATTCTCTGTTTCAAGATGTTGAAAAGAAAGCAATGTTAGCAAAGTAAGATCTTATCGAGTGTCAAAAATTACTGCAACGGAACCCAATGGACAATGATCTGATTATCAAGAAATATGCTATGTTTCATAAAGGCAGATGTAGTTTCCTTCACCAAAAGTCGAAAATCAATTGGCTCAAAGTGGGAGACCAAAATTCTGCCTTTTTTCATGCTTGTATCAAGAAAAGACAGTATCGAAACAAGGTGTATGCGGTGATAGATGAACGTAGGAAGAAATGTGAATCCGAGAATGATATAAAAGAAACTTTCTTAGCTTTCTATCAGAAGTTATTTGGTACTGAAGTGGAGAATAGGAGCCATATAGATAGTCAGCTTGTGCAAAAAGGACCTGTTGTGACTCAAGACCAAAGAGATTTTTTGTGTAAGCCGTTTTCATCTGAAATGTGACGAAAGCCCTTTTCTCAAAACCAAATACCAAGGCTCCTGACCAGATGGTTATTCTAGCCACTTCTATAAAGTTAATTGGAATATTACTGGAGAGGAATTTACTGAAGCTGTTCTGTATTTTTTCAAAACTGGTAAATTGTTGAAAGAGGTGAATTGTACTACCTTATATCTACTGCCAAAAGTTAGTAATTCAGCTTCCATCACTTATTATAGACCAATTGCCTGTTGCAATATGATTTATAAGTGTATATCGAAACTATTATGTAGTAGACTTAAAAAGGTGCTCCCAAACTCACAAAGTGCTTTTGTTGAAGGAAGAGTAATTGTGCATAATGTTTTGATTTGTCAAGAATAGGTGAAGAACATCAGCAGGAAAAGTGCTCAGTCGTAAGCAATTCTCAAAGTAGTCCTCAAGAAAGCATATGATTTAATTGATTGGTTGTTTATTGAGGAAATGCTGATGGCATTACAGTTCCCATGGCAGTTTATCAAGTGGTTCATGGTGTGCATTACAAGTCCAAGTTTCTCATTAATGTTGAATGGGGAAATTTTTGACTTCTTTAAAGGGGAAAAAGGACTTAGACAAGGGGATCCTATATCTCCTCTGTTATTTGATATAGTCATGGAGTATTTATCAAGAATATTGAAGATGACAAGGAAAATGGAGGGGTACAATTTCTATCCTAGATGCAGTACTCTACAACTAAATCATTTGTGTTTTGCTGACGATCTTCTTATGATTAGTAAGGGTGAGTTCTGTTATGTGTTGCTTCTCTTGAGAGCATTTGAGGTCTTCTCTCAATCCACTAGTCTACAAGCAATAAAGCAAAATCTGTCATCTTTTTCTATAACATGCCTAAATTGGAGAAGAGGACAGTTTTGGCAATGTCGGGTTTCTCAGAGGGATGTTTGCCTTTTTGTTATCTTGGAGTTCCTATATCATCGAGAAGACTATCAGTTAAAGATATTGAATGTAAAACCCCGAAGGGTACCCTGGATAAAACAATAATAAAATATGCAAATAATAATAGAAATGAATATAAATATAGTAGAGCCTTATAGCTTCTACCCTAGAGATCCCAACAGGTGTTAGTACAACATAAGACTAATCATACAATTCCTAACGCAACCATATGATTAGATATATGCTAAGCAGATTATTAAAACAAATACTAATAACAACAATAATTCATAAATACCAATAGCTAAATGGTCTAGACAACTATTACAAATACTTGTAGTCAACAATCATCCTCTCCTCAATCACACGTGTGAACAGATAGAACTTCACCTGTAAAAATATCAACAACAACGGGGTGAGTTTGACAACTCAGTAACCCATATTAACTATACCCTAGCACAAGGACACACTTATCGGTCTTCTACAAACATGCGAAAACTGTAAACCATATAACATGGTTCACACCATTTAGGTACACTTATGGATAACCAAATAATGCACATAACATATCAGTGTACGTAACAACTACGCAGCGGAATATAAAATCAAATGTTCTTTAATCAATTAAGGAAATAATTCCACTAATGGTTAAGGTTTGGAAAGCAAACGTCAATGGCAACAAACGGTCGAGAACGTCCATACATATTTCAGTCACTAGTCAACTACATGAACACACTAGTCAAAAAGAACATAGAGCATTAAAATCGCTAGTCAGCTACATTAACACACTAGTCAGCTATACATTAACACACTAGTCATATAAATGAAATCACTAGTCACATACATTAAAACACTATTCAGAGAACATTAGTCATCCAGAAAACAAACACTAGTCATTTGAAAATAATCATTGATCAAATTTAACCACATGAACACACTAGTTATACAACCGAAATCACATGAACACACTGTCAACCACATGAGTTTTACTAGTTGTAGATACAGGGGGCGTGAAAAGCCTCTAGCGTCTACCCGCGGGGTGATTTGGATGCGGATGCTAAACAGAGTCGCCACAAACTATTTTTATTTAGGAAAACAATTGGAAAACCTTTCGTTTCACTTGCTTGCCAATTTACTGAGAGGGACAACCGTAGGGACTTTGGCAATGTAAGGTTTTATGAAACCAGAGAATTCTAGGGTTCGGGGGTGAAATTTTACCTCTACTAATCCAAAACAATCGTTATATGCGCACTTTAAAACACTCAAGTTGATTGAACAACCTAATGTAAGCTTTATCTATTTTAGGTGATGTCTTATGCAAGTATTTGATGTTAGGCGAAGTGTAAACATGCAAACCGTATTCCATACAAAGTCTACATTGCAAATAATATGATAATTGACAAAACCGAATTAAAAAGGGTTGGTGCCTTCAGTACTTGAATCGGGGTCTATAGTAAGACTATCCAATGAACTAGTTGTATGCAAAGCAAGAGAAATGGGACGGCACTCACCTAATAACTCCACAAAACACAGGTCTGATGTAAGATTTGAGTATAAGATTGCTTGACTATGTTTGATTAGGTGGTGTAAGGTGGAATACTCGCGGGACAAGGCTTAGAAGGCTAGTTTATGCTAACACTACTGGAATTTATGCCTATAACGATGAAAAAGCCTGTCGTAATAGGCTTGAAATTCTGTCGTTATTGCTTTTAACGATGAATTTTTTGTTGGTCGTTTGTCTGTCGTAGCTGGTCTCGTCGTTATTGCTACTAACGACCAGCTAACTTTGTTCATCGTCCAAATAACGACGACGGGCTATTTCTATCGTTAAATTTACAACGTCTGTCGTTATAATTACACTTTTTAACGACTAAATACAAGTAAATAACGAGCAAGAAAGAGCTCGTTAACACCAAGGCATATTTGAATTGGGAGAAACTGCGACCATTTTTGCTTGTCGTTATCATTTCAAAGTTTCTCGTTAGTAGTTCAGCTCTTACAACGACCATTTTAGGTAGTTGTTATTGTTTCGTTGTTGCTCGTCAATTGTTTAGCAATTGCATAGTGCAATTACATAAACAATTCTCCAAAGAAATGACATATACATAATGTGAATCAGTCGAACAATAATTAATTGGATCAAAAGCAATTTTATTCATCAAATATCAATTACACCAATCCATAATAGGTTTCCTACACACGGGCATTTCTCAGTCAAAATCAGTTTTTGTTCTCGACAACAAAAAGTCACTACCACTAACACGAGAAAAAAGAAATAAGTTGCTGCCACCGGGATAATCGAGCTGGAAATGAAAGATTAGCCGAGCTGGAAACTTCAAGCCCATTATATTATCCGTCCGCATGCTTCGCCGCCTCTAACTCACCAAGGAATCTTAAACATCAACTGCAAAATTGAAAATTTTGCTTAGGTCTGACACACTAAGTAACTAGCATGACGTTATCTCCTATTTAGAGACGAAGTGCAAGACACACAAGTGGTAACAACTTCCTAAATAGGACATGACTTTGACATCCATCACCATACCAAGATAGTTCAACTTATTATAGGCATACAACGAGCAATAGACGGAAACGAAAACAGCTCAAAACAACTTAGCCTGCACACTGCAATAGCGAACATGGAGCAACTAGAAAGAACTCAACAACACTAGAAGCGAACAACGTAACAGACCAAAAGCTCCTGTATAGAAAATAAAAGATATTTACAAAAATAAAAGATGGCAGAAGAACGTGGTATATCTCATATATAGGCGAAAAAGAACAAAAAAACTCGTTACAATGAGGTCAGATAGGCGCACATACATAGGCGCAGCAGCAGAATACACCAGAAAAGAACACGCATAGCAAATAGGCGAAAACAATATTAAAAAATCATTGTAAAGGTGTCAGATCAGATCATATGAGCCTGCAATAGGGAAACATAGCTACCACAAGGAACTCAACAACACCAAAATCAAACAATAGCCCAAAAGTGCAACACAACAACAACTAAATAAAAAGTAGTCTACCAACTAAGTATTGGCTGTCAAAATGGATAATTATCCCTATTTCCAGTTGCAAGCTAATATAAGGAGTTCTATCACATTAATTTCCTCACTTTATACGCCAACGTGTATGGTCAAATGTCAACTGAGGAGATAATAATTACCTGGGAGAATCATGGTTGATTAAAGTAGATAAATCTACATTTAACTTTTCTGCTATCACCTTCTGCCACATACTCATTTAGGCTTCTAGAGTTCCCAACCTTGGTGTTGATTCTCAGCTTGCAAAGGGCTAAACATGTCTTACATAAATCGTACATATACTGAGCTTGATAAGTGAGCCCTAAGTACGTGAGCCCATAGATCTGCATCACCTCACATGGCTTACATAAACTGCAAATAACCAAAGAAGTTTAAACATGTCAACTAGGGGAGGAAGAAACTAAATGCTAATCGCTTCTGACGCAAAATCTGACGGCCTACTAATAGTGACATGGTGTCACACTAGAACATCAGAGAGACACTAGGAGGTAAAAAATAAGTCAGTCAAAGGAACAATATTCAGAAGCAAAAACTGACTACAAGACTACACGATTACAACCAATGTAAGTGATGGTGGTTAGTTTCTATTGGTTGTAGTCTTGTAGCTAGATACTAGAAAAAAAAATCAGATACCAAGAGTGGCTTGCTAATCCATCAAGCCACTTTCAATCTTTATGGTTAGTCTATGTTACTGTCTTCCTTAATCAAGGGAATGATGGATTTGACCATGGCCAACAGGTTAGCTGTACCCGCATAGGATCTTAGAATACTGATGACGATGTCTGTGGTCTTCCCTATTCGACTATTCTTGCAACTGGGTCAGGTGTCCCACACGATTCCCACACAATTTTTGGACGAGTTACAGTGATCAGTAACATGAGAAGTTGTTGTTGCTATTAAAGTTTCTGAGTGTTCAGGAATTTCTGAAGTTCAAGGAGACATAAACATAGAGCGAGTGGGGAAGGGGAGACGGGATGGAAAGCATAAGAAGTCAATCAAGACAGGTCCCAAAAAAAAAAAAATTGCTCTGCGCAAGTATCACTAATCAAACAACTATAACTGCCCAAATATTTTACCAAAAATAAACTCAATCATTACAACACTTGCTATATGGTCAATTTTGACAGCGAGAAGAACTGATTTCTTTCAAGATAGCATGGCATTGAATAAAAGACATTGTTAGAAGGAAATTTAACCAAATTCATGCATTGAAACACAAACATCGGCTACGAGTATCACAACACAGTACACCACGAGAAACCATAATAACAATAAATGGGAAACAATGGCAGTTCTAAGATAGTGACATCAAGAAAAGAGAGATGTGCTTACCCGTGTACCAGTGACGAGTGACAACGGCGCAGCCTTGTGACATACAAGGGGCGGATCAGATGAGTTGAAACTTCAGATGAAATCACATATTAGATGCCTTGAGAAATGATGAGGCTTATGTTGGCTTACATAGGACACCAATGTCAAAAGCGCGCCTGTAACTGTCATAAATGGCTCATTATCCAATAGTATAGCAATATTGGTTTACTCGAAAAGAAAGGGTGTGGATAGGAGTCATAGGACACTGTTGTAGGGCTTAACAACTAGAGAACTATGGGACTTATCTGTGCCCCTTTGTCAGTGCATCAAACTCTTGCTTAAAATCACAAATATTAATATTCTTGTCAATATTATATACTCCGTCCACAACTATCATTTGGCTATATGAAAAAGAAGCAAACTTTCACAAAAATAAGAGAATTCTAGCATAATATGAAATTGCCAGAAGAAGAAACCATCTTTCCGTCAACACTCAAAATAGCTAACATTTTGGCTTCTTTTCTTTTTGGATTCGTTGAAGAAAATCACCTAAATATTTTACTTGAAAGTACAAGTGTAAAACACCAAAATATTCACATTTCTCCTGAGTGTTCAACCCACATCACAAATTATACAAAAAATAATAATTCTACAAATATACCCAATTCATCAAATGGACACCAATTAGTTCGAACAAAAAAAAACCCCAATTAGAATCATAGTTGGCTATAGAACACCGAACAAGAAACAATGAGATCTCCTATGTCATGAAACTCCAATAAGCAAATCAGTAATCCGAATTCAACAAAACCACATTGATAAGATCAATAAAGTAGAAAGTAGGACACTAGAGGGAACCCTAACCTTGATAGTGGAAACTAACAAATCTGAGGGAAGAGAAATCAAAGATGCTCCGGAAGAACAAACGAACCGCGTAGCAGCAGATCATCGCCATTGTTATCGTTGTTGAACTAAGTTCCAATGGATGCCTCTGCTTGAGAGAGAGACTTGAGAGAGAATGAAAATAAAATTGGGGAAAATGATGGTTGCATGTACAGTGGTTATTACCTTCTGATGGTCTGGTTAGAGAGATTGTCCGCTCGTGGTGGAGTCCGTGTCGGGTTCGTTAGATGCGGTTGTGGCCGGAGGCGTCCGATGTGGTGGTCACTGGTATGGTGGGAAGAAGGGGGAAGAGAGAATGAAGGTTTCGTTTGTTTAGAGAAGGGAAATAGGTGTGAAGGGGTGGAAGTGGAAATGGAGGCTATAGAGTTTGACTTATACGGAGTAGCTTTTTTTAATTTTATTTCTTTTCATTTTTTTTCAGTAAGAGGGGAGTGGAACGGGAGGTTTGCGATGAACATTTTTTCTAAGTTATGAGGTTGATTTGCGTTTCAGATAACGATAAACAATTTTTTTATGATTTTCTGTCGTTATTGTATTTTTCTAACGACCACTAAGTTTTTGTTACTCGTTATTGTATTGTTTTAACGACTGTTAAAAAAGTGGTCGTTACAAAGTTGTCGTTATTTGACCATATTCTAGTAGTGTAAGATAGGTTTAAAGAGGGAGAAGAATGAACTCATCAAGTTCGGCGTGTGGAATGAAGTCGGCTTAGGGGGGTATTTATAGTGTAGGATTTCTTGGGGAAAAGGCCGGAAAAAGAAAAGATAAAAAGCCGGCGCACGTTTTCTGCGGGCCACGCACGCCACGCGGCATCATCGTGCGCCTGGCGCACGTTTCCTTTTGGGACCAGGATTCTTCTTGGGTCGTCCGTTTTGGATATGACGCGTTTTGTGGGTTTTTTCCGATAGAAATTCAGTGTTTGGATCAATTTGAACTCGGATTTGGATATAATTTCAGTTAATTCTTCCCCAAGAAACTAATTAATTAAATAATTAATTAAGTAAGGGAAAATCAGCTGATTTTATGTGGGCTTGGCTGACTTTATTGGACAGAGTTTGACTAATTAATTGACTAATAACCATTAATGGGCTAAAATCAATCAATTTAAGGCCGAATATAGAAGTATTACATAGGAAAATGAACAGGAAGACGAGGGGAAGGTGATGGACACGACTACTAATCCTGTTTCTCAAGCTTTCAAACATCCGTCATTAAGGATAGCCTTAAAATAAATATCAAATGTAAGTTAGGTTTACATCATAAGGCGTGGCAAATAACCGATAGAATTACCGTACTTACACTAGTTATATTATAAACAACATTAATCACATATTCAACACCCATTAGTTTTCATTATACGATAAAAACAAATGTCAAAAACCATTAATAAAAAACAATTAATAAAAAATCATACCTTCTTCATTAAAAAAAAATATTCAAGTCAAAACCATTAGTGTCCTTTGCGTCATGATGCATGGTGCTCCGTGAAGGGGCCACGGCCCTCCCGTGAGATCCTTTAAAAGAAAAAGGATCGGGTGTGGGAGAAGAGTGCGTGTGTACCCCCCACGGAATTAGGGTGTTATTGTTTTTTATTTTAATTAGTTGTGCTAAATGGCACATTTGAATTATTTTAGAGTCGCCACTTTACTTTTATGGAAAAATAAAGAAAACCGTTTTATTTTAAATGACTCATTGATCTTGAACCAAATATCAAGATTCGGGGGAGCAGGTACGAATTGTATGAAAATATGAAATGTATCCAATTCGCCCATTATAAAATAGCCTTTACTAATGATTTAGAAGAGTAATGTTTAAAGTCATTTTGATCCATAATTAAAATTTATTTATTTAAAGCATGCACATTTTACAAATATACAATTTATAAATACAAATAATTTTAAATAAAATATAAAGAAATACTAAATATTATACCCCTTACTTATTGATCCTTGGGATGTATTAGAAGACCCTCAGGAGCTTACCTCGGAATTGGAGATTCTGACTATCTCCTCGATGCTGGATTATAAGACACTCGGGAACTTTGGAAATGGCTAGTTAATTATTATTATTATTATTATTATTATTTGTATTTTTGTGGAGTTAGGATATGTAGAGAATGAGAGAAGTATTTGAGATGGATTTTCAGAATGGTTGTTGATGCCTTGATGTGGAGGGG
>ONZK01003838.1:36404-46676 GCA_900322385.1 Pharnaceum exiguum
TGGTGTGCAAGGAAGACGCGGTGATATTTATTTACTTTCTTTTTCATTTTTCAATTCCTGCCTTTCAGAGCTTTTTATTTCTATACCGTGAAGACCACTCTCCAGATACAAGCCAATAAGACATCTAAGGAGAACAACCTTCAACCTCCCAAATATCATTGGCTTACCTAATTGATCAGTTTCGTACCCTGAAAGTCTGCATCTTAACCGATTATCTCGACTTAGTACACACAAATGGGGTTAACAGAGAGGAAGATTACATTGCTGAGGAGAAAAGAACCAGTGAACGAGCCCAAAGGATCAATTTGAATTCTCAAATTATCCCACCGAATGAAGAGCAGTTTGAACACCTCATCAAGAGAGGCGTAGAGTTTTATGGCTAGGCTGTTGGGGAAATCTACATTAAATGTAAAGCTCAAGAGGTTGAAAATCGTATGCTCATGTTGTCTCCAGACCGTATGGAGATGGAAAAGATGGCTAAGAAAAAGAGAAAGAGGAACATTAGATTTCAATTCATTGGAGAGGGGCATGCAATCTCCTTTACAGGATGGATTATGCGCTCGCGCATACGAGGGAGGGGAAAAGTTCTTTTGGGAGGCTTTGAACTCGAGAGGTCCAAATTACAGTGATCGTGGGTTTATTACGCGTGTGAAGGGATTAATACACTGTATGTATGTTTTGAAACTCAAACCTTGGTGGACTTAGGAAGTTGCTCATCATTTTGGTCAGCTTTTCCTTATCTTTTCCATATCAGTTTGGGTGGATTCTTTCAATCCATTAGGTTCTCATCATTTTGGTCAGCTTTGCCATATCAGTTTGGGTGGTTTTGGTCACTCCATTAGTTACTCATCATTTTTTTCTGTATTTTATTGTATCAAGCAGTCCATTGTACATGCCTGATAGAATTTTGTCTGAAACAGTCATACAAACACTCTTTTAGAATTTTGCGCCTATTACAACTAATCTGGTCAAGTAAATGTAGGGATGAACTTAACATACTTCCTGCTTCAAGTCCACTGATGCCATATTTTTTCATATTTATACCATTGCAGTTCATGGATCATGACTTATCTGTTTGAAGTTTACAGTCATTGGTGTCGATTGCAATTTTGTGACGCATTGATATATTCGAGTCAAAGGATACTAAAACCCTAGTACCATTACTTACGAAAATGATAAGATTTGAATTAGTAGCACTACATCCTGTGAGAAAGGGGATGTTGGTTGATGTGAGACTGTGAGAATGAGATGATCACTTGATAGTTCCTGCCTCGAAGAGGTCATACTGGACGTCTTGATGTTATTGATAGAATTTACTCGTATGAATATGGTGAGTTTAGAGCGCCCCATTACTTCTTTAGTTTCGCAGCTTTCTAACTGGATTACAAGTGTTAGTCCTTGAGCAGTTTACATATCTAATTTGTCTTTTTTAACGATCATGAGTTACAATCTAAAAGGTAATGCTCTGTCCATCGGTGCTCATTAGCACTTTGAAGCAAACCTAGGAGCCATGTCAAGGTTGTCCTTGCAGTTAGGCTTTGTTTGAAAAGTGCTGGGTCTTTGGTGCACCTTGGGTCGTGTGAGACACATTTTTAACTTTATGAACCATCTGATAGTCTAGTACAAGTCTACAAAACTTCAAAACATTATATAACAATTTAAAAATATTGGCTAGGAAGGTGAATTTCCAGCTGAATTTATTGTTTGAAGGCTTGAGGCACCATTCTTATATTATTTTATATAGTGATGTAAGTTTTCGAACACTATGTGAAGCCACTTTTTGTTTTATTTCCAACTAATGCATGGTTTCTATGAGTATATTGACAGGGCGACTGTGTTACCAATTTACCATACTTGAACAACTCCTTTCTGAATATCCTAATCAAACGTACAATAGCTTTCTAAGTAGTATATATGCTTCATGTGTTGCTGACGATGACATTTGTTCACTTCAACATTATCTGCATATGTAGCTATGCTATTATGGGCGCTGATAATGCCAAGGCATTCAATTATGTTGCCAAGGCAAATTAATGCACTTTGACAGAACTACCCATAACAATAAAAATTAAAAACATTCGTGAGTTAATTATTTTGCTATCATCTCCCTCACCCTCTGCTCATCTTCTGCCCCAACTGTACGCAAGCAACTCCAAAGCCAAGATTTGAGATATTCGTCATCACCGATCATGTTTTTAAAATAATTTTAAATCGTCATCGATGTGATCGATAGATTTTTTCGTACTCAAATTATGTACTCACTATACATCAGTTAGATTACACAAGAATAAGGCATTTTTTCTTTCTCACTCCTTTGGTTATTTTGCTATGGAAGATGCCATGGCAAAGCACTCATAATCAAGTGCAAACCCATTATAAAGGAATCTGGTTCAAAACCGGAAACCCATCTCGCTTTCAATGGATCTAAAAAGAAATTTTTGGGTGTACTTTTTTGATAATAACTGTGTTTACAAGATGAAGATAACCAAATTAGAACCGATCGATTTGGCTAGTGTCCTTGATCTTGCCCATCATGATCCATTCTCATTCGTTTAAATATTGAATCCAAGAGTATTGTACTTGAGTGGAGGAAGTGAAATGAAGAAGGAAGCACGCGATTATATGCGAATGACGGAGTTGTTTTTTTATTTGAGAGAGCAAATGACTGAATTAGAATCAGAGTAAATGTAAAGGATAGTTTTGTCTAGACTACCTTGGCATTATCAGCGCCCGCTATTATTGTGAAGGGTTCTAGATCTGGCTCTATTAATTTTATTAATAAATTGACAGCGGAAGCATTATTACTCATAATAAATATTTAGAACATAAAACCATGATCCAGTTAAAAGCCTTATTATAACAAGTCAAAAAGGGGTTTAGATCAATATACCTCTTGAAGCGTGCTTGATCACTTGGGAGACAAAGAACCACAATTGCAATCCCTCTACTGCAGTCAACACGTAATGGAAGCATTGATCCTCCTTGAACCGGGCACTAGCACGGAGAAGGAAGGAAGCTAGAGAGTGTAAGGAGAGAGGGGGGGCGGCCAACTGGAGAAGATGAAAGGACAACCTTTTAGCCTTTTGTTTATATTAGGTTAAATGGAAAAAGAAAAGAAAAATCTTTCTCTGGTCTTTTTCTCCTTGTTTGGCCGGCCAACCCTAGGCCCTTGTGGGCTTGTGTGGTCTTTCCACACAGTCCACATTTCTCTAGTCCAGGTATTACAAGGTTTTCCCAAAGCCCAATTTAATAATTATCAGTACATGCTTTGTACATGTGTGACCCAATAGGATTTAATAAACTAAGTTTAGCTTAAATAGTTAATCTGTGACAACAGCGACCCCTAGCAAAGTATGTTAGTCACTTAGCTCATTAAACAATATGTCTCATTTGTACATTTATAGTGTTCCATATTAGTACACTTGTTCGTTCTCTATTCCATGCATTGGCTTTCATTTTTTTTTTTGCAATGATAATGTTCCTCTTTATTTCTAATTTGTTTTCAGATTGGAAATACAGCTATGTATAGTGATTCACTGCACCAAACGTATAACTAAACCTATCAACCGCTTGTACCTGAAGAGGATATCCCAAAAGTGAGTGCAGCAGTTAACTGACTAATCTTACTTGCTGCTCCAACAGATTATTTGAGATTTTGAGCACAATGTTAAATGACAGTATTCAGGTTAGTTAGCCGTCTGTACCTTTAGTTTATGCGATAATGTTAAGTTTTAACAACAAATCACAAGACCCCGCATTGGCACTCAGTAGCAGCTAATAAATTTGTACTAAAACACATTCATTGTGCAACGTGTAGCTTGGTTGATTGTTTGAAAATTTTCCGACAATCATCAACATTATTTGTTTGTGTTAACATGTGAAACTCTCCTCACATTTTGAAAGTTAATAGAATAACTAAACCAATAAATGCTAGTTCATGTTACTAGCAAAATACAAGGTGACAAATTTTGTACCGTAAGAAGAGTTTGAGTGTAGGAGTTTTTATAATTCAATGTGCAAGTACATGCACATCATTTGCTTTAAATAGCAATGTTGTGTAAACTCAAATATCATCTCATCAATTAATAAAATATAATCTTTCCGCAATATTTAACTTCTCCAATTTTATATAAGCACAATAAACACTAGTCTATTATAAAGCCAAAAAGTGGTATCAGAGCCATCGATCTAAAGCTCATATTTACCATATTTACCCATTTCTCATATATTTTTATCATGACTTCTCAACCTTTACACCATCAAACCATTCCCATTTTTAAAGTTGTGAATTATGATTATTGTAGTGTTAGAATGACAACAATTTTTAAGTTTATAGATTTATGGGATATAGTTGAGAGTGGCCCCCGGAAAACTTATCTTGATGCAGCACGAAATCCTGAAAAACAACCCGAAGGATAACCATCAAAAGATGAGATTATTAAAGACCGGCCAGAGTGCTTTGCAACTTTTGCAAAGTTCTGTGGCAATTGTAATTTTCCGAAGAATTGTTAATGTCAAGTCTGCAAAGGAAGCTTGGGATACTCTCCAAAGAGCATTTCAAGGAAGCACTAAAGGTCGGGCAATCAAACTCCAAACTTTGAGAAGGGACTTTGAAAATTTAAAAATGAAGTCCAATGAAAGCACGAAGGGCTACTATCAAGAATAATAGAAGTAGTCAATCAAATGAGAATTTACGGAGAAGAAATCAATGAGGCTAAAATTGTATCAAAGAGTTTATTTACTTTGACAAAAGAATTTGACAGTGCTGTTAATGTTGTTGAAGGCACTATGAATTTATCAACCGTAACTTCCGAGGAGGTTCATTGGCATGTTGACCTCAGAAGAAGAAAGGATCAATAGCAGATCTGAAAATTCATCCGAGAATGCATTTCGCACAACCTTCAAAGGCAAAAATTACGAAGGGAAGGCCTCCAGATCATCAAAAGAACATGAGAAGACCACACCTATTAGTAAAGGAGGAGACAAGAAGGCCAAATATTCCCCATGTGGTGTTTGCAAAAAGACGAACCATCTGGAGAAAGATTGTAAATGGAAAGGCAAGCCACAATGCAACTTTTGCAAGCTGTTCGGGCATATTGAGAAAAATTGTTTCAAGAAACAAAATCAAGCTCAAGCTCAAATTTCCAAATGCCAAGATGATGAAGGCCATTTATTTTGTGCACACCAAGTTGCACACACCTCTAACGATGATATTTGGCTTATTGACAGTGGATGTAGCAATCACATGACCACGATTCATCAAAGATGTCCTCTATGTGCCACCGCTAGACAAGAATTTGCTCAGTGTTCCGCAAATGATGATTAACCGCTATTCTGTTTATTTTGAAGGCGAGGTTTGCATAATTCTTGATCCGTCAAAAAAGGAGATTGATAGCGTTACCATGAAGAATAAGAGTTTTCCAGTGACGTGGTCATATTCAGGCCATCTTGCTCACAGAACTGAGGCTAGTGAAGCATATTGGTTATGGCACAAGCGATTAGGCCATAGTAATCCTGAGGCCATAAAAATTTATCTAAGAAGAAACTTGTGAAAGATCTTCCAGCCATTCATGATTGGAAGGGTGTATGTGGAGCATGTCAATTGGGAAAAATGCACAAACTTCCTTTTCCCAAGGATGGAGCCTGGAGAGCTAGCAAGAAGCTAGAGCTTGTACACACGGGTGTGTGTGGACCCATGAGGACTCTCTTCCTAGCTCGATGAGAGTAAATATTTTATTCTCTTTATTGATGATTGCACAAGGATGACATGGGTATATTTTATGAAAGAGAGATCACAAGTGTTTTCAATTTTCCATAAGTGGAAGAAAGCAGTCGAAATGAAAGTGGATGTTCTCTTAAAACCATTCCAATTGATCGAGGCACAGGCTACACTTCTAATCAGTTTAACAATTATTGTGAAGATGAAGGAGTCACGCATCAACTCACTGGAGGATATATCATTTTTCTCAGTCACGCATCAACTCACTGTCGGAGATGACTAGAAGCATGCTCGAGGAGAAAAGTCTACCCAAGAAGTGTTAGGCTGAAGCTGTGTACACTTCCGTATATTTTCAGAATCGCGGATTGAACAAGGTTGTCAAAGATGTGACACCCCTTGAAGCTTGGTCAGGACACACACTTTCTGTTAGACATCCCCGCATATTTGGTAGCATTTGCTACTACCACATTTCTGATCAGAAAAGGACCAAACTGGATGCCAAAGCTGAAAAGGGAATATTTATCGGCTATAGTTCTCAGTCTAAAGGTTATAGAATTTTCAACCTGGAAACTGAGAAAGTTATTATAAGTCGTGATGTCACTTTTGATGAGGATGTTTCATGGAATTGGGATGATCAAAAGGAAGAAAAAAACTTGTTGATGTTCCTATCGAGCCTACAAATTCTTTTGAAGATAATGAAGTCAATACTCCCACAACACCACCTCACAGTATATATTTCCAAGGAAAGATTCATCACCTGATAGTACCAATGCAACAGGTCCTAGAGGGAAGAAATCTGTCTCAGATCTATATGTGAAATTTCTGCGCATTGATCAAATTGATGAGGATGAAGATTCGGAGGTATTTCACTTGGTAGTAATTGAACCTACTCATTTCAATGAAGCAGTTCAATTTCCAGAATGGAGGTCAGCGATGGAGGAGAAAATCAAGATGATAGAGAAAAATCAGACCTAGGAACTTGTTGACAAACCGATACACAAGAGTGCTATTGGTGTTAAGTGGATCTTCAAAACCAAATTCAATCCAAATGGCACAATCCTGAAGCACAAAGCACGACTAGTTGTCAAAGAATATTCGCAACAATTTGGGGTTGATTATAATGAGACGTTTGCACCAGTCTCAAGACATGATACAATCTGTGCAGTTCTAGCTCTTGCAGCTTCTAATGCATGGAAGGTTAATCAGATGGACGTCAAGTCCGTATTCCTCTATGGTTATTTGGAGGAGGAGATATATGTCCAACAACCCTTGGGATTTGAAGTCAAGGGACAAGAGGACAAGGTGTTAAAGCTGAAGAAGGTCTTATATGGTCTTAAACAGGCTCCAAGGGCCTGGTATAGCAGGATTAATGAGTATTTTGAGCGTGAAGGCTTCGAGAAAAGTCTTAATGAATATACGCTCTATCTGGAGAAAAATGATGTTGGTGATATTTTGATCGTCTCATTGTATGTGGACGATTTGATCATCACCGGAAGCAATCCCAGTCTCATTTATGCTTTCAAGAAGAACATGATGCAACATTTTGAGATGACAGATCTTGGACTAAAGAATTATTTCCTAGGCATGGAAATAGAGCAAGGTCCAAAAGGAATTTTCATATACTAGAAGAAGTATACAGAAGGACTATTGAAGAAATTTAATATGGAGAACTGCAATCATGTGACAACTCCTCTCCAAGCCAATGAGAAGTTGTGTAAGGATGATGGATCTAAGAAGGCAGATGAGAAAGTCTACAAGAGCATCATTGGCAGTTTGTTATATCTTACGGCAACTAGACCAGATTTGATGTCCGCAGCAAGTTTTCTCTTAAGATTCATGCAAAGTCCAAGTCAAATTCACTTTGTAGCAGCAAAGAGACTTTTGAGGTATGTTAAGGGCACAACTCAATATGGCATATTCTTTCAAACCTCTACTGACCCAAGGGTAGAAGGTTACACTGATAGTGATTGGGCCGGATCATTGGATGACATGAAAAGTACATGCGGCTATGCATTTACACTTGGAAATGGTGTGTTCTCATGGCTTTCACACAAGCAAGACACCATAACACAATTTACAGCAGAAGCTGAATATATTGCTGCATGTTCAACAGTTAATCAAGCAATATGGTTGAGGAAAATCATGTCCAACGCTACTACTATATTTTGTGATAACAAGTCAGCTATTGCCATTACTAAGAATCTAGTTTTTCATCGTAAAATGAAGCATATCAAGGTCAAGTATCATTTTATTCGACTAGCTGAAAATGAAGTCGAAATTGAACTTGTCTATTGCAAAGGAGAAGACCAGTTCGCAAATATTTTCACCAAAGCCCTTCCTAAGGGCGGATTTGAACAACTCAGACATATGCTTGGGATGCAAAATAAGAGTTTCAAGGAGGAGTGTTAAAATGTGAAATTCTCCTCACATTTACTTTATAATTACTACAAGAAAAAGTGCTTTTGGCCACCAATTAATTTGTCGCCCAAACTCCAAATTTGGTAGCTCAAAAATTGGGCGACAAAATGAAATTGGTCACCAGTTAGTCGCCCAAAGCTCGTCGGCCATAGTTTGAGCGACCAAATCTCTCATTTGTCGCCTGAGATATGGGCGACAAATTGACTATGTGGTCACCCTTCCACTATTGCAATGGGCGACAATTATTCTGGTCGCCTTTGTGTAAAATAAGGGCGACTAATTCTTTGGTTGCCCTTACTGTTTTACATGGGCAACAAATTGTTTGGTGAACCAATACAAATTTCATATTGGAAAAATTTATAACTGTATAATTAGCTCCAACCTACAAAATGGAATTAATAGACATAATTTCATTTTTTTTATGAAAATAATTTCAGTTTATATACATGAGCAGAAATCATTTCAAAATACATGAGGTCCAAATATTTACAAAAATTAATCGTCTACAACATGTGTGTTGATCCACGCATAAAAAACATTCATCTCCCTATTACATCGGTACGTACATTGAGGGAAAAATTCACCACAAATACATACCACTACAATCTAATCCGAGCAACTTTAAACTTCGAACAAAACTCAAAAGCCACAAACAAGTCAACGTATCATCTGAAAGACAAAAACAGACAAACAACATATCACAGTTCAGAAGCAAATTAATCAAAAACCACTACGAACAATTAATTAAATGCCAAGATAGTATGCATTCAGCTATACACAAAAAAGAAAGGTAAATATAAAAAAAAAATGAATTTGCAATAAAAATTGTGATATGGAAACAGGCCATTCAAAACCATAACATTCGCGTTAGAAGTTGGGTGTATGATTACATATGTTTTGATGGGCAAGATGCATTCATTCATGCTAAATTTGCAATGGTGTACGGTGTCGACTGCAGAAATGAAAGACTAAATTCTTTCTTAAAACAACTGAAGGACTTTTTGGAGCTTTGGAAAACCTTCTCAAACAGAAAGGTGAATGACTCTTAGTTCTTCTGCCTATTGGAGTACTGCACCAACAGCTTTGAGGCCGGTATGCACAATGCTGCACCTGAAAAAAAAAATAATGATGATTATGAAATTTTCTAAAACTATATACAGCAGTACAATCAGTTTTTTTTTTCGGGAAGGCAATGCCACTACAGTTTGTCTCCAATAAAAATCGTAAGTCAAATATGTACAAGAAAACCTCATCCGAAGTGTTGCTAGCCTAGCCTGCAAGTTAAAGTGCAATAGAGTCTTGGTTTTAGAGAAGTATGGCCAAAGATTAGCTAAGACAAGTGCAGAAGCGTCAGCTATATTGCAAGAGTAAAGGACTAATCAATAAGTCCAAGTTCAATGCAACATACCCTGAAGTGCTGCAAGTTGAAACAATAACATGCCTGAGCACGCGAGATCTGAATTTTTGTATATATTGGGTAGGCTCATGGCTCAGATTGAGAACACTATAAATGCCAATTCAGTAAATCGCTTGAAATTTCGTAAGCATTGTTAGTACCGCATTTCTGCACGACCTGGACGGCCTGATGGTCGTAATCTTAGAGACACCACTCAGAAGTGTCAAATAACATTACTGAAGAATGTCATCATAGACATGTACTTTTCTATGGAACACGCTAGTTTGTCGCCCTGAAGGTGTCGCCCTGGAGACTTCTTGTCGTCCTGAAGTTGTCTTCCTGGAGTGAAGACCGAGTCATGCGTGAAAGTAGGAGACGTGTGAAGAAGTCAAGCAGTTATCATCAACTACCACATTTGACCATGTTGCACAAGAGTAAGGAGAGTCATGGTCCCTAAAGATCAGGAAGACGTTGCTGAACTTACTGAACTGACTCCTATAAATCAGGAAGACCTGCCAATCTTGCTGAAGACCAACAGAAACGTGGGAAGATACTCCTACAAAGGTGCAACGGCTACTTGGTGGATCAAGCCTATAAAAGGAAGCCTTATGCTACAGCAAAAGGACACACAACACAAGCCACACTCAACTCTCACTTCAACAACCGCAACAATACTTCAACTACTTCTCTCTCCTTTCCCAGCATTGTCATCCAGTATTATATTGTCTTGCTGAGTATT
>ONZK01003845.1:0-17307 GCA_900322385.1 Pharnaceum exiguum
AAAGTTAACGGATGTGAGGAGATGTTAGAATTAGGGACCAAATACATCGCTGTGATACTTGAGGGACGAAATACATAGATAGGCCAAACATTAGGGACGAAATACATAGTTAAGCCGGCAAAACAGCATACCAAGTTTAAGGTGTAAATGCGTGCCAAAATTTGTAAACACACACCACCACAATGACATGTTCACCACAATCCCACCTCTCTAACATGGGTCAACAAACCCACTAACATAATACAACTTCCGTGTCTTGTTGTTCTTCTTATTTGAGAATGACACAATATTTAATACAATGGGCCATATCAATGTAAATGACCAAAATACCCTTAGTAAACAAGGGGAATTTGGTGGGAAAGGGTGAGTGGAAGGTTAGTGATTAGGACCAAAAACCAGGGGCAAAATCGTCAATTTGCCAAAAAAAACTTAACAAATAAAGAAATGAGAAAAACAACAAGACACAGCTCAAAATGGAAATAGGAAGAAGAACAAGAAACGGAGGTTGTACAACGTATGATTTAGCCATCATCTTTCGTCCTCAACTCCTCACCACAATGCATAGGATTTGAGATCCAAAATAACATAAAATCTTCTCAAGGATGATTTGTTTTTATTGAACTTGCTTATGTGGGAGTTGATATATATGGAGGTGGAATTAGTTGTTAGTAAGAATTGTTAATTTTCGTACTCCATAGCTCAGAGAGAAGGATGAATGGGAGATTAAGAGATTGTTGTATTATTGAGTTGGATTAATCTTAGTACAATCGCACTATGATGATGCTTTATATAGTCTAATTGCTCTAACATAATATACAACGTATCTAACTACCTCCAACACACTCGACTAACAACTAAGCTGTCAAATAACAAACTTCCCCGCCTTGTCTTCTCCTTGATGTATTCGTTCATATGCCTTCTTGCTTATACACCATACTCCTCAAACATGAATAGATGAATGAAGATTTGTACATGAATAGATGAATGAAGATTTGTACATGAATAGATGAATGAAGATTTGTGCTAACCTTGACATAGTTAGGAGGGCAAAACAATAAAAAAAAAAGTGGGCAATCACTCGATCTTAACCAGGCCACTTACTTTTATTTTCAATTTTTTTAAAATTTTTTTAAAAAATGGTGGATAGCTAACACTAGACCTACGGCCCGAAACAAGACCCGACTCCACATTCCCCTTTATATCTGTGACCACAGATTCTCTTACCCGTAGCGACAGATAACAATATCCGTCATCACAAATATAAGAAATTGTCAACACGGATATTTTGTTAACCAACTAAAAAAATTGTGATAAAGGATCTTAAAGTTTGCCGCTACAGATAATGAGCAAAAAAACCTTGAGCACTTTTTTGGTCTTTTACCCTCCTAATCATGTCAAGGTTACCCCAAGTACTCGTAGATGAATTCAGATTTTTTAATTTTTGTATAATGGAGTATTGTATGCATTGAACGCACAAGCCATAAAGGGCGGCAAATATGGATTGACAAAGGGGCATGTCTCAGTGGACATCGCACTTCACCGCTCTAATTGAGGTGAATTTGGCGGCTGACGGCGTGGGGATAATTTTGATTTCAAGACCTGCCATAAACGATGGAACGGGGATGGTTCTTAATTCGTCCATGTCCCGCCCCACCAAATTTATAATTAAAATACAATAATTGGAATAAGAAAGAAATTTAAACTCAAATATAATTATTAGTGTAATAGTATATTGAAACTAATATACAGGGGAGTTTAATTATATACCGCTCTGACACCATCCCAGTTGAGGCGGAGATGGTAGTATATGCAACGTAGTAGTTGTTGGATGGGAATTGTTGGATGGGAGATCAAGGACAAAAATTATTAATAAAGAGGAGGCGGAGGGGTTTACTGCTCCGTTGCCATCCATAGAAACAAAGTGTTTGGTTGTGCCGTAATCTTTTAGAGTGGGAAAAGATTTTTGGTTTAAGTCTCAATAAACCAAAATGTTTTTGGGGTGGGAAAAGTTCTTTGACTAAATTGAAGGAAAACAAAGTCTAATTGTACTTGAGTTGAATTTGTGTCGTTTGTGTCAAATATTTGGTTTTGATGGAGATTTAATTCACTTTTAGTTTGGTAGTTGAAAGGGAGGAAAGAAAAAGGTATGCGAAGAAGAATGAGTTGTTAGGAGAGAACGGGAGTTTAGGCACACGCTCAGTTGGAGGGGAAGTAAAGCAGAGACATGATACTGTCAATATTCAATTTTCTTTAAATTTGAGCAAAATAGGAAACTATAACAATAAATTGCAACACATGGAGTACATAATTGAAAGCGAATTTAGTTTTTTTTTACCCATGAAGTTTTGAATACTTTTTTTTATGATGAAAATTGAGTAATATACTCGACTTATCTTAGTACTATAATTTGGAGTGTTCCCTATGGTTTGATTATAGTGCACAGAATTATTCACAAAGGCTATGTCACCTAAGATGAATAAGGCATATCTATTCTTTACAACATGACTTCAGTACAGTTCAATCCAGTCCATTTTTGGTTGAGTTGAGTTGAGTTGAGTTTTGATCACTTCAGTCAAACTCTAAAAAACATGCCCCAAGTCTTCATCGCCCCATCTCTCTTCAAAGATCTTGTTCAGAATCAAGTTTACACCCTTGAATCAACCACAAATAAAACCCCCACTCCCTAGTTAGAATCAAGAGAATCATAAATATTGTATCTCATAAATTATCAAAAAAATTCTCGTTCTACAGTTATATTTTTCCTTATTATTTTTAGGTGAATATTTATTTTTGGTTTATGAGTACTAATGTTAATATGTAAAAGTGGAATCAATTTTATGTTCAAAAGTTGTAAAATTGGCATTAATTTCATTTTATGTTCAGAAGTTGGGATTACTTTTCACTTAGGTTGTCCTTTGTTCGTCGGTACTAATACAATTCAGTTTTTTTTCTTTTCAGTTCAGTTCAGTTCATATATTTTTTTAGTTTAGTTTTGTTTTTTTTCAGTTTTGTTCAGTTTAGCTTTAGTTATAATTTTAACTGCCTCTAGGTTTTTTCAGTTCACCCCAGCATCTTTCAGTTTTTTTCAGTTCAGGTCAGTTTCAGTTTAGATCTTCCCATCCGATCAAAACACACCCTTATACTAAGCTTTTTGTTCAATTGTCTCCATAAAAAAATTCAATGATATATGTCAAAATTCACTATTTCAAAGTCACAATTTTGAGTTACCGTAATTATCTCATTATTTATGTTATTCGGTGTCATACGTAATTAAGTTATGAGTAAAACTAGCATATTTGAAGAATTAAAGTTATCAAATGCATTTCCAACTGTTCGAGGTCTTTCAATTCAGGGTAAAAAGGTCAAATTTTGGTCAAATTGATCTATTGGAATCGTGAGTGCAAAAGACTTCTTCTTTTTTTGGCAGATAAGCTGAGTGCAAAAGACTTTCACATTCATAGTACTCACACTAGTCACTACTCCGTAGTCAGTAGTCACTACTCCGTATGAGACAAGGGGAGTACTATTCTCTTAATTAGTTCATTTGAGCTGGTGATTCAACCCAGAGAATCCGATAAAAATGAAAGGTCAGGCCGGGGAAATTAAAAAGTAGAACTTGACTCCGGATGATGCTACATTGACAGCAAATGTTATGACAATTTGGGTAATATGATCTCTCTCCTCTCTCCTGGCCATTATGATGTTTGTCCTAATACTCCACCATATATTTTCTTAAAAGGTCTAAATCTTTCTACAGGTCGGGCACAGAGAAAAAGTGTCCTGCCTTTTCATGCTCTGCACATTGGACAGTGGACTCATCAGAGAAGGATAGCGATAACATAGTATAGCCGCATAGGATACTACGGGTCTCAAAACTCATCCAATTGCCTAGAAAGGTTAGGGATTGCACAAGCATGCGCTAGCCAGCTTAGCTAGACGTCTGCTGTCAGTTTGTCAACTGACATGAAACAATATACTTGACCAGGGATAGCATAAGCTAGTACTGTACTCCGTAGTAGTATACTCGTATGAGTCGTATCACTACTTAATGTACTTATGTTGTTTCACATGTTTTTAAGGTTTGACATACAGTATTTTTGAGTGGCAGTTCGCCCCGCAGTTCAAGTACGTTAGCTCAGCGCCTCAGCGTACGTATATGTCTTTTAATTTCCATATTCTCATGGTCTCACCCGACCCTTCGACTTCTGTACGTGTCACCTTTTCCTCACCGTTCAAATTTAGAACTGTTGAGGGCTTGAGCCTTGAGGCTTGGCCTCTAGGCTCTAATGTACAGGGATAAAAAGGCCATGTGACAATTATGTTGCAATCAGCTATCCAATGTACAGGGAGATTTAAATCTTTGGAAAAGACTTGCACAATTTTGATACTTCGTAAAGTAATCAATCAATTATCAAAACTCGTATCAATATTGTACCTTATAAAAAAACTATACGGTCAAACATTTCCAATAATATACTAATAAATATGAATTGATATAAGGATTGGTTCTCAAAAAAAAATTGGATATCATGATTAAAATTCTTATCGTTAGTAAGTTACAAAATGAAATGTAAAAACTGAACTGAATATAACTGAAAATAAGTTGTAAGAACGGAATCTGTATCATGATGGCAATGTAAGGATCATTATTAAAGAGAATAAAAATTTGATTAATGAAAAAACATTCTTAAACATGTATTATGGATATACACGTATTTTTTGGTAGCTACTATTGGCAAAGTAGATAATGGCCTTATTTGGTACTCACCTTCATGGTGTAGCTTGTTGTGGCATGACTAGTTTGAACAAAAAAAAATAAGCTACCCATATCTAAAAATCATGTTTGATAGCAAACTGGTTTAACTAGCTTTTTCACCCCAACCAACTATAAATGAACAAGCTACTTTCCCCCGACTGGTTCTGCTCAAATTAGCTAACAAAAATCCAACTATTCAAATTCAGGTATCCAAATTCCGTTATCAACTACCAGCTCCAATTAGGTGCGTGCCAAATAAGGCCAATGTGGATTTTTCTTTCTCCAAAACGGAAAACACATATAGGAGATAACAAATAATTTTAGATATCGCCCTATTTTGCTAATAATTGGACAAATTTACCCTTTTTGAGTTTTGTGACTAAAACTCAATTAAAAAAGGTTCTCTCATGCCTCTCCTTATCATTAACCAAAACATAGTTTTACTACTTGTAAAAGATCAATTCCTATAATTAATTTTCAGTAAGTACATCAAATAGTCTAGTAACTACCCTAACCTTTTTTTTAATCTTTTTGCAATTATTATTTATTTTGAATAAACTATGAACCCTAATTTATAGTGTGGAACCTGGGTGACGTAGGTCCCAACGAGGGCTGGACGTCGTAGGTCCAAGCAAAGCGTTGGACCTATGGCAGGCAAGTACAGCGAGCACTTGGAATTGGTTAAAAAATAACAAGGACAAAGTTGAAAAACTATTTGTAACTTATTAGGGCAGTATTTGGAAAAATAAGATGAGGTTTGACATTCTAATATTCAAAATTAGAAAGAAAAAAGAGAGATAGACTAAAAAAAACATTTGTACTCTTTTAGATCATTACACGACCCACCGCCCACATCCAAAAAATTACAATGATAGAAAAATAAGAAAAAGAGAGGGGAAATTAAAAAGAACATTTGTACTCTATAAGATTATTAGAGTATTCACAATGGTTAGCCTTGAGTTTGCTTTGATTCAAGGCCGGTGTCATATGTTTTGATGTTGCTTACCATTGTGCAAGCAAGATAAAAAGCTTGTTATCCCGTACCTATAAAGATTGAACTGAAATGAAATGAAAAAAAACTAAACTTCTTATTTAATTGTTTTGACTCTCAATCACTTATCAAAACTATATCAATATCGTACGTTTATGGAATTATATGGTGAGACTTTTCAAATAATATACTTATAAACAACTTATAAATCTTATTACATTAGCATGTTACAAGATGAACTGAACAAAACTGAGTTGAATAACTGAATTTAACTGAAGATTTTTTTTTTAAAAGTTGTGAAAAACATGCCCCAAAGTTAGTTGGGGAGGAGACTATAGAAAGGAGCTGCTTTGGCAAACAATTTCTATCATAGTTGCTTTCCTTCATATAATACTACGTATTGTTTTTCTGTTTGTTTTTGTCTCTTCTAAGTGAACATGACCTACAATTTGTTTTATCTTTTTTCTTCTTTATCTTTTGTTTTTATTTCTCGGAGAAATAGATTCCATTGCACAAGATAATAAAACTTGTTTCAAAAATGACATGCTAGTGATGCTATCATGCTACCGTTGCTGCTTGCCCTACACGGCTCACCGCCCACCTCCAAAAAATTACAATGATATGATAGAAAAACAAAAAAAAAAAGAAGAGAAAACTAAAAAGAACATTTGTACTCATTAAGATCATTAAACGGCCCACTGCACACGTCCAAAAAATTACAACGAACGGTCAACAATGCAAATCAAAAGTAAGGGAGATGGGACTAATCAAGTAATCAGGCGTCGAAGCTAATAACCATGTCACATACTCCGGTACAAATTTAATCCTAAATTGATCTACTGTAAAGTTCACTTTATAAGTTTTCTTTACATTTTTGTTAACCTGACTACCTGAGTGGTAGTCTAAGTTAATTTCAGTTTAAGTGACAATGCAAATGAGCTTACCATTGAGGATTCGACCGTCAAGTACTTAGGTCAATCGTTAAAAATGGTGAATTGTCTGTTGAAGGTGAACAGTTACATACTTACATCCTTTGATTTGATTTTGAAAAATCAATTCAATCACGACAATTTGTCAAAACGTTGGTAATGTGTGCAACAAAATAAATTAAAAACTCTCTCGTCCAATGCAACATTACATACACTATAATTATTAGGTGCAACCCGAAATATATAATTAGTCACCATTTAAATGTCATTAGTCATCACCTTTATTACTAGTAACAAATTCACTCGATGTACCAATGTTTTTTATTTATTTTCAATGTACCAAATATTTGTTATTACGTACGAGTATAACTGAAACAGAAAAAAAGGCAATCCATACTTAAAAAAATCAGAATTAATATTATGTCACCATTGATCAACTTGGGTATTTGACAGAATAAATCTCAATTACCCAAAAATTTATATGGTAAATCACGTGTTCCCAGAAAGATAAAATTTTGTTTTTTTATTTAACAATGTCTTCATTGTAAACTTTTGGTTGGTTCCTTAGGGTGGAACAAGATTAGAAGTGAAAGACGGACCGTTGATATATCCTTAAAAAGCAACAGTAAATCATGCCTATGATTCTACCTATCAACGCATTTCTCCTAGCTTATTCCCCTAAATAGTTCTACGTATCATCATTACAGAGTACGATTTTCGTGTCGAACTCTGTGTATTCATATTTCACGATAACTATACTTTGTACTCTATGCATGAGGTTTTCTCTTCAAGTTAAATAACAAATTCATGATTGATGAGTATGATGACTCTATTCACATCACCACATGTTCACATGTGGAAATTTGGGTGGTAACTCCTCCCAAGAAATTAAAAGATTTCCTAGATGAACAAAAGATTTCATATTTCATAGCAAAATTTGACTCCCAATCTTTTTTGTTGGTTCTAAATTTGACTCCAAATTTTACTGAAAGCGACGGCCTTTGGACTTATGTTACGGTGCATTTGTAAATTTCCGAGTTTCGACTTACATGTGAAGTTTTGAATGTAATAACCGATTTGTTTACATTAAACTTTTAATGGAAGTTTATAAAAAAAAAACTTTCTATTTGTATTGATGCTCAAATTTATTTATTTGAAAACTGAATTTAATAATAATGGTCTGCTCAGGATATTTATTTATTTGTGGTACCTTCCCAAGACTTGAGCTCTTCCATAGTTCCATCAAAAAAGAAGAAAGACATGACCTCTTCGATCAAAAATTAGGAAAAAAAGGATTTGACTCCCCGATTTAAACAAGAAAAGATTGACCTCTTAGAATACTTCAAATATCTTTAGATTTTTGGAAAACGAAACACTCAAAAGTAGACTTATCGATACTAGTATTAGTAAAAACAGCAAGTCTTTGGTACACCGGGTGTAAGAGTACACCTTATAGATTTATGACTAATTACAAAAAAGGGACTGACTAGTGGCATTAAAAATGTGACTAATGATATTTGTTGTAAAACTAGTTATAAATCCATAAGGTGTACCCGTACACCCGGTGTACCTAAGAATTAGAGTAGTAAAACAGATCATTTGTTGGTGTATGATGAATTCTGAAAACTGAAGAGCAAACAAGAATATTCGTACACGATATATCCCGCGTTTTCTCTTCTTTTTTTTCACCACACCCAATAATAGTTAAATAAAAATGTTGTGTACACTTTGTATCTCTACACTCTACATGACTGTCGTCAACTCGTCAGCCATCACGTGATAATGGCTTTGTTGGGTACAGTTTTGATGAGGAAGGCATTAAATGAGGCGCAACAAAAAAAAAGTAGGAGGAAAATACGTAAAGTGGAGGAAAATACGTACTCGTAGTGTATGCGAGCTAGATTGCCAACCCTAGTTCTAGACATACCCATTTCATTACTTATATCATACTGCACGCTCTCTATCTTCCTTGCCTTCTTACATTCCCCATCCCACCAACCCATCCTGTCTATGTAAACTCCTAAAACCCTAAAGTCCTAAACCTTCCTCCTCCTCCTCCTCCCTTACCTCTTCTTTGTCATCTCCCCACAAACATAAACAATACTCCATGTCACAGTTCACAGCAAAAAGGCCAAAACAAACAAGGTGGGCTGCATCCACACGACTATGTCAGGAAACTCCACCCTCCTCGCCACTCCCTGATGGTGCACCGCCTAGTTACTTGATTCTAAAAGAGGTATAAAATTTACTACCCTTTTCTTCTTTTTTTCCCTCTTAGAAAGTAAAAAAGATAAGTTAAGGAAGACCAACAGTGTAATAAACAACCTTATGGTGCAATCTACCTCTTACTTAGATAGATAACAACAAAACGCCACTTGCCTTAACTTTATTTAAGACCTTTGTTGTCTGCGTACGCTTGTTGTCTTTCAACAAAAATTATGACCTTGATTTTTGCAGCAAGTTTTTGGCATGGAATTACATAATTGTATGACTGAGATTTCTCCGGTTAAAATAAGAGTAACTATATAAAGTATGTAAACCCTACATAGCATCAAAAAATGGAAGTATAAATGTTTTTATTGGGTTTTAGGATTGATGATAAAAGGAAATTTATACGTTTTTTCAGAAATGGAGGTAAGAATGGTTGATATCTTGATGAGGAAAGAAATTTAAAATTGTAGTTTTCTTAGAACCGCTGGAGTAATTTATTTGATGTAGTATTTATATATTGAGCATGCTCTTGTTAATTGGCTTACTGTATTTATATTAAACATGATCTTGTTAATTACTTAATTAGTTTACTGTACGCACTACGACAGATGCTAGCTCTCGATTATATCTATCAGGTTTGGTTGGATGGACGTAGTACTATAGTAGGTTCTCCTTTTTGCTAAGTAATTAAAAAGATAACCACCAGTTTATTTATATAGGAAAACAAATGTAGCAATTGTTTTCTCTGAGAAAAGAAACAGAATCCCTTATGTTATGCACATCCTACTACTTCCGCATTTAAACGTTAGTGTTTGCTCATGCCAAAACTATAGGGGGACCTAGTGGAGCAATTTTGTTGGACGAAGTCACAAATCAAAGATCTTGTGTTGACCGGAGTGGTTAATCAAGGGGCTACTTGCTATTGTTATTCACTCCCTACCACAGAGTCGGCAAGAGCTGCGTTAAACATGTCCCGGTGGCGTCCTATGCTTCCCCAACTTTCCTTCCAAGATGCGATTAACCACAACCGTCGAGAAGAGTGTAAAGGAGCCCAAGGCTCAACAGTCTTTGAATGGATGGCTAGGGAGGGAGTCTCTGAACTAAACGATGTTCCCGCGGGCGCTTTGAATAGGCCTGTACGTATACATATGCCTCTTGTCCTGATTCCATTAATGCATAATTTCCCATTTAATCAATTTTGATTGTGCTAATGTCTTTTTATTTGTTTTTGAAGGCGAATTGTCCCATTCATCTATATTCGATGAATGGGAACCGGTCGATGAATCGGAACCGACTATCAAAGCCGCTGTCTTGGATAAACCCATCCCCATTGTGATTCCTCTAAGTAAAACAAGTTGGCGTTATCGAAGGGTAATTTTCTCATCTTTCATTTATTTTCTTGTTCATTTGAAATGTTTATTAATAGGATAGGGTTGGGTAAAGTTATATTACCAAATAATTGAATGATAAATTAACTTTTATATAGGGAATCATCGATCTGGCTAGAGTGAAGAGAGATGCCGAGGATATGGAACATTGTGTACTCTTGGTTGGTTTTGGTTACTACATTTGTCGTGATGGTCAAGAGATCAATGTTTGGATTTGCAAGGATTCATTTGGCTTGCGACATGGATATGATGGGAACATCTTGTTGACAAGGAATAGTGCTTTTCCCATCAGTAAGTGGATGGTTCTCCATCCACGTATGCCTATTATTTTCCAACCGGTAAAAAATATTCATGGAATTATTGACATGTATTTTCTTATGAAATAGTATCTCTGTTATTCTTCTTATGTAACGACTCAACGTTTTACTAGGGTGAGCGGGAGAGGTATACTAATAGGACCAAAGTGGAAGAGTTTACTCTTCACCAACTCCGTGGATTTGAGACAAATAAGCACTACGAGCTTATAATACTCTTTTATGATAAGAGGTGAATCCACTATAACTCATTTGCTTTTCTGCCATTATGTTCGAAGTTGTAAATTTCTCTATTGTGTTTATTAATTTTCATGTATATAGGTGCTCATTCAATGCCGATATCTTGAAGGTGAGTTAATTATCTATTTACATATCTGATTGGATAATATTTCTTGTACTAACTAATGATTACTTTGTTTTTTCTTTTTTTTTTCAGATATTTGATCGACTATCTAGATCATACCTATTTGACAAAGACATTTTGGTAGTGAAAGTTGATGTCACAAAGAATTGGGAGAAGTGCAGAAAGTACGTAGCAAATTTATTGTTGTTGTGATAATAAAAGATCTGTTTTTTTTTGTTTTTTATATATTAAATTGATTTTTTTCTACACATTTGAAGGTTTGGAATTTATGGTAAGCTAGGGAAGCCGAAGTCTGGTATCAAGAGAAAAGATATCCCAGTGTTACGAACCTACAAATTCAAGACTTCAGAAGAAGGTCCAAGAGTTCTGAGGAGCGAAGGACATGAAATACGGATTGAAAATGTTGATAAGGCAACATATGGAAATTTGATGGCTTTTCTATTAGCCGCCGTTGGAGGGGTTTGTTGGTGTTGTGGTAGAGTGATCAGAACTCAGAACGCTTGAAGAGGCTGTTTAGTATCTGATACTTCATGTGTTACTTTTGTTGGGATTGTGGTAGAGCAAGGCATTACCAATTCCATAAGACTTTTGTACTATTTGCCTACTTCCAGATGTAGAGCAGTATGATGGAAGTTCAAATCAGAAAGATAATATGTAATTTGAACCTGATAGCTCTTTGGCGCCCAAAAAATATTCTGAAGTGGTTCCGCAGATCGATCGTTTTTGTGTTTACACTTTTGTCAATTGTAAACTGCTTCATTTTTATAAGTTATTATATCGTATGCAGATGGCTTCCCGAGTAATATTTTTTTACGTACGTGTTTTTACAATTATCCTATGGGCTATGGTGAGAAGTTGGATATTAGTTGGAGTTGAAATCCTCGAAACCAACTATCTGTGCCATTTTACGCAATTTGTCAACGTTATTTTACCTAGCTGCACGTACTGACATTCCATGGATGCTTGCCGGAGACTTTAATGAAACAGTATCAATGGCGGAACGACGCAACTGCTCCCATGCATTGAAGAGAAGATGCATTAAATTCCAGGAATGGATTGATGCTAATAACTTCGTTGACCTTGGATACAAGGGTCCTGAATTCACATGGAATCGGGGTCGGGATCCGAATACCAGGAAAAGTGCAAGACTTGACAGAGCTTTGTGCAATCTTGACTGGAGAGAGAAGTTTCAGGAAGCGTCAGTCCGACATTTACCTTCGAATAATTCAGACCATAATCCACTACTTATTGGTCTGGAAGGCTTTGCACCGATCGACAAATCCAATCGTCCGTTCAGATTCCAGGCAGCTTGGCTCTTACATGAGCAGTTTCAAGAGTTCCTAGCTACAAAGTGGGCGAAGCATCTCCCACTACCCACGGCTTTGACTCTACTTGCGGATGAACTCAGCGTTTGGAACCAGGAGGTCTTTGGCAACCTCTTCCATAGAAGGCGGAATTTATGGGCGAGGCTGGAAGGGGTACAAAGAAAGCTTGCAAGCGCTCCCACTCGTTGGCTCCTTAATCTTGAGAAAGACTTGAAAAGGGAGCTAGATGAACTGCTGGAGCAGATTGATATTTTCTGGTTTCAAAAAGCTCGTACTGAAGCTTTGATTGATGGTGACCGCAACACACGATTCTTTCATGCTTCTACAATCATAAGAAGGAAAGCAAATAGAATTGAAGGGCTACAAAACAGTGAAGGCGAATGGGTGTGGGATCCAACAGACTTGCAAGAGATTGCTATCCAGTTTTTTCGAGCACTATATACGGATGATAACCCAAGTCATGGTCCTTTTGATTTACCTGTAGGTCACTTTCCGAGGCTGCAAGAGAGTGAGTACCAGTACTTGTTTAAACCTTTTACTCTCGCAGAGGTTAAGGAAGCTATAGATGAAATGAGTCCTTTCAAGGCGCCTGGACCTGATGGCTTCCATGCCGTATTCTACCAGCGGAACTGGGATACAATCAGCCAGGAGGTGGGTGATCTAGCTCTCAATGCCCTGAATAGAGCTGAGTTTCCTGATGAAATAAATGAAACTTTGCTAGTCCTCATCCCAAAGGTGGAGAACCCGCAACTTATATCTCAGCTGCGTCCCATTAGCTTGTGCAACGTAGCCTTCAAAATGATAACAAAGGCTATTGTACATAGGCTAAAGAGCATCATGCCGAAGATTGTGGCTCCTACGCAAACAAGTTTTGTTCCGGGTCGCAACATAACAGATAATATAGTAATTGCAAAGGAAGTTATGCATACCATGAACAAGCGCAATGGCAAACAGATTATGGCTTTGAAAATTGACTTGGCTAAAGTGTACGACCGCATTCGCTGGAATTTCATCCGTCACACGTTGATGGACATAGGTATCCCACAGAACCTAATTGAAGTGATTATGACATGTATCACTTCGGCCTCAATGAAAATTCTGTGGAACGGTGCAATAACGGAGGGCTTCAAGCCGACAAGAGGAGTACGCCAAGGAGACCCCCTATCACCATACATCTTCGTCCTTTGCATGGAAAGACTCTCACATGTGATAAACGAAGCTGTACGTATGGGTGCCTGGAAGCCTATACAAGCAAGTCATGATGGTCCCCAACTCTCGCATCTGTTTTCCGCCGACGATCTTGTGCTGTTTGCTGAAGCCACGGAAGATCAGATTGATGTCATCAAATATTGCCTCAAAAAATTCTGCGAGGCCTCAGGGGAGAAAGTCAACTTTGATAAATCAAGTATATGCTTTTCTCGCACCGTACCTCATGATGTAAGGGATGCCATTCACGCTGCCTCTGGTATGGAACTAAGTGATGGCTTAGGGAAATATCTGGGTGTCCCAACTAAGATTGAGCGGCTAACAACGAAGGATTATCAATACTTGGTTGATAGGGTCAATGCTCGGCTTTCAGGGTGGAAAAGCAAATATCTCTCGCTAGCAGGGCGAGTGCAATTAGCTCAAAGCACCATTACTTCAATCCCACTTTATGCCATGCAAACCTCCTCCTTACCGAAGAAAATATGCGATGATATTGACAAGAAAACCAGAGCGTTCGTGTGGGGAAGCACGGAGGATCAACGCAAAATACATTTGGTCAATTGGGAGACAATCACGAGACCCAAAGCTGTTGGTGGACTTGGGTTGAGATCAATGCGGCAAGCTAACGTGGCATTCATGGCCAAGCTAGGATGGAGGTCCATTACTGAACAGGATAGCTTATGGTCCCAAACCATCAGAAGTAAGTATTGTGCGAGACGGAATGATGTTGATATATTTCATGCCAACAAAGTTGATTCTGCTCTGTGGCGGGGTATGGTAGCTGCTAGCTCAGTATTGCGGAAAGGCGTGCAATCAGTAATAGGAGATGGCAATAGAACCTATTTCTGGCTACACAACTGGTTACTAGACCACCCCCTTCAACACGAAGCTCTAGGCCCGTTGAATGAAGTGGAAACGTACAGCACAGTGGCAGAATATTGGGATGGTGACAACTGGAAATGGGACTTACTATCCAACATTTTACCGCCACATATCCTGATGCAAATAGCAAGCCATGTGGTAATCAATACAGCTGATGCTCCGGACAGGTTGACATGGAGTAAAACTACCAATGGAGAGTTCTCGGTGAAGTCGGCCATTGCAATCATAAGGAAGGAGGAAAACTTGATCAACGAACCCAAATGGAACGCAATCTGGAAAGTCGATGCACCACAGCGAATCCGCACTTTTCTCTGGCTTGCTCTACATGATGCCTTCCTATCTAACACCAATAGAGTAAGACGTCATCTTTCCTCTAACCCGTACTGTATTGAGTGTGGCTTAGTGGAAACTGGGTTACACATACTGCGGGACTGTCCAAGAGCAAAAGAAGTCTGGAACTTGTTAGTCCCAAGTATTTCAAGAGCGGAATTTTTTAACATGCCTGAAGATGATTGGATATACTTCAACATCAGAACTAGAAACACATGGGCCACTACATTTGCTATGAGCATTTGGTGGCTTTGGAGATGGAGAAATGATCGAGCTTTCGGCAAAGGCGAACAGGTACCTCACAATAGAAAGGAATTCATCACTCAACGCTCTCAGGAATATATAAAGGCTCTCGTTTCCAGAGATGGAATTTTGAAAGGAAAAAGACCAAGAGAAGAGATTCAAGTCACATGGACAGCTCCACTAGAGAATTGGGTGAAACTGAATGTCGATGGCGCGGCACGAAACAATCCTGGTATCTCTGGAGGAGGAGGCATCATCCGGGCTCATACAGGCGCATTCATAAGAGCATTTGCAGTCCATTTTGGGTGGTGCACGGCCCTTAGAGCTGAACTTCTCGCAGCGCTAAAGGGTTTACGCATGGCATACTCTATGGAAATTCCACGGCTAGTGTTGGAAATGGATTCTGCCTTAGCCATCACTATGCTAAAGGAACCACAGCAGGCCACCTCCCCGCATTACTACATAGTGGATCAATGCAAGCAGCTCATACAAGCTCCTGGATGGGAAGTCCAACTGAAGCACACCTATAGAGAAGCCAACTGCGTTGCGGATTGGTTAGCAAAGAGTAGAATAGAAACTGATCATGTAACACAAATCTTTAATTATCCCCCGCCCCCACTGATGCCTTTGCTACTAGATGACTTAATGGGTCGTGCACGGCCACGGCTTGTAATGGTTGCTTAATTAATAATAATATTGGGGCATAGCCCTACGTTGAACACCAAAAAAAAAAAATTGTCAACGTTATTTTTTTATTAATTATTTTATTTTTATATACAGGATATAAATCCAAAAATTGTTTTCTCTATCCTTTCTCCACCCTATCAGGCTATCAGCAGCTCATCCTGCTTAGTGCCTAGTTCTAAAAGCTCCAACACCAACGGCGAGGTATATCAGTATATGGTGGCCCTAACTAACCTCACTTTCAGCCATGACGCCTATTCACATGTACGGTATATTTTTGTCGAATTCGAACCCTATACTATGTTGGACTATTGTACTACAGTACTACACCATAATTTGATCATTCACATTAAACACTTCTCGTTGCGTCCCGTACTTCAAGTTTATTTGATTTGGATTTAAACGACTAGCTGATGTGTATCAATAATATATTATGGCACAAGAAGTGACGCATATACTTGGCACACACAGGGGATCCTAACTCGTGTTGGATGTGCATAATTTAGTTCCACCTCCTGAAGTTTTTAAAATTTCTTCGACGTGTTCACAGATAATATATTAAAGGCATAAATTCCCCCTTCAATCTTCCCAGATTATTTGAACTGCAATTGAGGTAGATTAAGTTGTTTGGATAGCTTGGAGACACCACATATAACCAGAGTACTACGTGTCTTTCAAGGTACTTCCATGAGCTTAAAACAATCCTCTCTGAAAACTATGCATACGAAATACTCCGTATATATTACACAAATAAGATAACATAGATAAAAGATAAGCATCTGCGCGGTGATATCAAGAGCATGTTCACCAATAGCTGAAGTTCACAGGATCACAAGTAACACGATATCTCTCGAGCACACAACTTGGATCTGTACCTACGCCTTGATCCCTTCATGGTACCCAAAATAAACGAGGCTTTTTATCTGCAGCGATGCAAGGTAAGACGAAAAAAGGATCAGAATATGTACAATGCCAAAAAAAAAAAAATAGTAAACACCACCACCAAGTCACCAACAAATAGTACACCAATCTGACAGATGCATTCAGATGCACCATGGAACACTGTTAGGTGTATCACCAGTCATTTATGTGGGCCCTGGTGAGGAGGGAGGTGGTTCAGGGGTTTTCTTTTGTATGCCTGACAGTCAGACCGCCATTCACCACTTCCTGTGTTACTATTTTACCAACACCTTTCTATTTAGCTTGTTCAACACTTATCTCAAACCTAGTCCATTTCAGTGACTTACTCATTCCGCTCACTCTCTTGAACAATTTGGTTCTTCCTAGAGACTGTACACCCCATACTCTCTATACCGTCGGGCAGTCATGTGATAGGTCTTGATTATAAAGAGATTTTTTTCTTCCAAAATTAAACAAACACTCATTTTGTCGATGTAAAAATTGTAAATTGAAGTCAAGATTGGTGATCTGTTAGAACTGCATACATACCATCTTAAAGAACACTAAAGGTTATGCATAAACATACACAGCGTACTAGACCTCCCAAGCTTAGTTTTGTCAAAGATCTAAGATGAGAGCCCATAAATATTCACAAAACTGCAATATTTTTTAGAACTAATATGTACAGGGGAGTTGGTTGTGGAAGTTCAATTTTCTATAGCATCATGCCAACAATCAAGTCCCCATGAGAAAGGTACACCTGAAAACTTTGCTAAGATTTCAG
>ONZK01003845.1:24436-37126 GCA_900322385.1 Pharnaceum exiguum
AACCGGTTAAAACCGGTTTTTTTTTTTTTTTTTTATTTTTTTTTTAAAAATATATTTTTTAATTTTTTCTAGTCAAACTTGGTTAAGAACCGGGTGGAAACCGGTCAAAGTCTGATCGGTTTTTGACCAAGCTTGACCAATCTGGTTTTAACCCTTTTGAAAACCGGCTGGCCCACCGGTTCCCGGTTAAACTGTTTGAACCGGTCAATCCGGTCCGGTTTTCAAAACATTGATTACAACCCGAGGTAGTAGTTTTTTGACTTTTTAGCTCATTCATGTATTCGAAAGTTTCGAAACTTCCAGCTACTTTGGACATTTTAAACCAATACAAATCCTTGACAAGTCTCATGTTCAACATAAAGATTAATTAAGTTTTTTTCAGAAACAAATTGAGGGAAATGGGAAAAAGATGTAGAGAATATATATAGTAAAATCGTGTGAACTCACTCAAGGGTAAAATGTGAAGTTTACTCTATGTTTTAGTAGAAAATCACATTTAGGGTATCTAAACATCATTTTTAAGGTTTGTAGGGGTGTTCTTACAAAAAAATGTTATATAAAGGGTGCCAATATATTGTTGAACATATAGAAGGGGCATCCCAAAAAATTTGCCTTTTTTTTGAAAGAATATGAACAACATAATAAATTTGCAAGCCGTGTCAGATAGCAACAATGCAATAACAGGGGACAATAATTAACACAACAAATACAAAGAATCTGAGCTTAGAGGAGACGAACAAAGTAATAAAAGTTGCATCCACACTCCACAGCGCAAAACAACTACAATTGGACATGTAAATACTTCCAAGTCAATTTCACACCAAATGAAACTCAGGAATTACCACTTTAAGTGCACTATATAATAGCATCAACTACAAGTTCAAGTCCATAATATAAATATTATTCTACTGGTCTAGAGGTTTAACTTCATACTGGAGTTTGTTAAGGAAGTAGGCTCATACATTTCCACATAAAACTAGCTATGCTCCAACTCATTGCTATTTTTTTTTGAAAGGGTGCATCACAAATTGCGGACTCTCCTCTTGCGGCTCTCGAGGGATTCCAACTCATAGCTTTGCTCAACCTCATTGATATACTCTTCTACAAATCTAGTGTAGTGAACACTATCGTGCATCATTTTCTCGCGCATGATAATTGGAAGCCTTCCAAACTCTCTGCACCGGTGGCAAAAACTAGAAAGTAACCGTTTCTTTAGCTCAGTCGTAGTGGTCGTCGATGGTTGTTGTGCAACTACCTGCTCAACTGCATCCAAAAGGCCGCCAATTATCCACATAGCTCTAAAAACTGAAACAAGTGCCCCTCTATTAAAAGAGCAAGTTTCTTCATCCAGTCCCGAACGATAACGATTTCGGATATACTGCAAAAAAAAAGAACAATAAAATATACATTAGTATGAATTTATATTTAGTAGATAATAGATTGATCATGTTATAATATAATACTACAAAAATTTTACCTCAGTTATGATTGACAGATACTCTTCAAAGATTCTGGGCAAAGATTCTGGTAACGGTTCTCTATCTAGCTCTACCATCACATTTGCCAATACATGAATTATCGCAATTTTTGTGTGCATTGAAACAAACTGTAATTGTGCCTGTTACACAGAAAAATGGTTACAGTCGCCATAGAAAGGGGTAGACAATTTTTCTATACAGAGTATAATAAATGGAATAACCGTCATCGAATGAACAATAAAGGCCCTAAGTATACGACACTTATTCATATTCCTATCCTATGCCATTGCCACTGCTCTCCATCTTCCCTTTCTGATCCATGCCACAATAGTACAATACCATCCGTTAAACAGACAAAATTCCCCGCCTTCTCCTTCTCTCTCTCTCACACTGCGACATACAGCTCTCAACTACATACCCCACTTAGCCCAACCGGCAACCACCAACAATCCCGAATCCTTACCCTCTTGTTAGTCCCCACTGAAGCACAGCACGACAGCACTCTCTCCCCTCTTCAAATTCTTCTCATTTTATCTTTTATTTTTCCATTTTCTTATCAACTAAACTACTCAAGTAAACTTAAGTTATTTTGAAAAAGTAAACTAGTAAGAAAGTTAGATTTACTCTCTGGTCTATAATTATTGTGTTTACCATTTACTTTCGTCACCAAAAACATCCAAGCTAAGTTGGCACATAAAATATTCTAACCCCAAAACATTCACCAAGTCATCATCTTCTCCATCCTCTAAATTCAAAAACGGCGCTCCCCTATCACGTAGCACCAATCCCATATTCATAGCATAAATTATGTTAAAAATAAAATCAGAATCCCCCAGTGGGATTGCCCAAATTGTGGAGAGAGGGAGTATATTTATTACTTGTAATAAAATTTAAAATTAGAAACTCCGATCCTCACAAAATTTAACTGTACTCAAATAGTGTATATCATAAACAGCTAATGTTCAAACAAATTTGAATTGGAGGTCAATTTAAAACAGAGGAAACAGTAAAATGGCTTACGTACCCATTCTGTGACTAATGCATCTCTAAGTAATCCTAGAAACGCCTTGTCTAAAGAAGTGATTTTCACACCGACCAAATCTCTGACTTCCTCCGAATTCTTCTTCCGAGCGTGAGCTTCAATTTTCTCATCACGAGATTGACGACGAGTCATGAGGTCTGAAGGAAAATAATATAATTAATTAAATAAAAAAATAACTCTTACATGTGAATTTTACTTTAAAAAAGTTTAGTTTGCCTAACAAAAAAGAATTAATAATACCAATTAAAATTGAGAATCAACTAGCTTATTAGTGTTTATTGGTGTAAACTTACTCCTTAGGCTTGATATACATACGCAGTGATACGCATAAACGATTAGTGTTGGAGCAAAAGTAAAGATCAGTAGGATGTGTGTGATTTATAGTTATAATTTACGAGAGAAAAATACACTGCACAAAATGTTTTTGCAAGTAGAATAATCGTCCATATACCTGAATGGGCTCTAAGAATATTAAATGGTAAAATTTATCAAGGAAGCAAAACCAGCCAATTGTCCTCTCCTGCAGGCCGTATAGATCCTGTCGATGATGAGCAAAAACACTCGTGGTAATACCAGAGGATCTGTAATGCATCAAAGCATTTAAGTATTTTAGAGATACAGAAACGAAATCTTTTGCATCAAAGCATTAAGTTTTCTGTGGCAAATTTGTGTTGTCTTCATCGATCAGACATCGCATGGGTACATTTGGCATGAGCGCATCTCATTGTTTCATTTATCTTTACCACTGAGTCCCAAAAACTACTTGATTCTGAAGAGAAAGTACAGAGCAAATAATAAATGTTAAAAACAAGTCTAGTGTACTTCCCCACGACAAAAGCTACTATGATGACTCTCGGAGAAAATGAGAGGGGGTGAAGTTTACTGATTTAGCAAACATTAAAACCTCGCACCACTGTCAAAACTGAGGCATTGTAATTACCCTACATGACCCCCAAGGACAGGCAAATGTTGCATCACCTTCAGAAGTCAGAACACATGACAATCAAACGGCCTTTGCGCGTGCGCACGAAATGATCGTTAGATAACAAGGAATCGAGCATCACGACATATCACAAGTTTAAACGTTTTCCTCAATTAGTTGAGGTTTACTTACGTGCACAATAGTCTCCCAGTCGCTCGACAAATTCATCACTGTAATTACGGAGTGGGTGTTGGGGGCCTTGGGGCCAAAAGATTGCATGGCTTATCACTTCTTGGAATTTCCAATGCAAACGATGCAAATGAGGAAGGACCCTAATCATATGATCCTCTGTCAAGCCTTCAAAGTGAACCTATCATTATTTGAAATAACACGATTATAGTCAATGGAATTATCTGACTTCACATATACAAAACTTTCAACAGTGCAAGTACCAAACATAAACCTGGGGAATTAATTTATCAGGCACCAATGCACCAAGGTTAGCAATAAGTGCCTCGTCATCATTTGGATGAGACTCGAATATCTGAACCACCGACATGACCCTGTTTACAAAGAGAACGATTGAGTAAGTTGTGGGTTAAGCCCGAAGAGGGTACTATTGGGCTAACTCTAGAATTAGGCCCTTTCGTGTGTATTATACAGTCCATAATTAGTGTATAACATATGTTTATAGTCAGCTTAGCTTAGACCTAGATAGCACATGTTCATAATAATGTTATAACAACCAATGGAATTTGGATCCTCTCCATTTGTATTCTCTCCATTTGTGTTCCATTTGCTCTTTGATACATAAGCAAAAATTAAAGTTTCTTTTTTAAAAATTATCAAAAATCCAACTCTTATTTTCCCACATAATCTCAACCGTAGAATAACAAATGGAAGACAAATGGAGAAGATGCAAATGGAGAGGATCCGGACTCATTCAACAATTTCATTTTTGACCACCTCAAAAATAAACACACAGCAATAATCTAGCATTATGTGTCACAACAAACATTCATAGTGCCTACGATTGAGTGATACAACTTGATGTGCAAATGACTACTCAACACCGATCCATCCTCTTCTCACTAGTCACAAGACATTGTTAGAACTTGGCCGTAGCTAAAATTGAAAGGAGAGGGAGAGGTACGAGTAGTTCATTTAGGCCAGGGTCCGTTTTGTTCGTATGTAAGAAGTTAAATTGAAAGTGAAATTAAAAAACTGAACTAAGCTGAAAAAATTAAAAGATATCGAACTGCAATGATATAAACCGAAGGCAATTAAAATTAATAAACTGAACTACATTAAACTGGAAAAAAGTTTAAATGAATTGAAAAAAAAAAACTGACTTATAGAAATACTGGCGAACAAATTGGTTCAATTTGTTAGGCGGAGGATGATTGTAAAAAGAAACAATTTTGTTTTTCATTTTTTTAAAATTTTCCAGTGAGCCTATTAAAGAAGTGGTCCACGCTAAGCTATTTTATTTTCAATTATGAGACACACTAGAGGAATTGTATACGCCGTGTGAGATATGTTGCACTCGTAGATTTTCGAGCTGAGTTTCACTAGCACGCAACTATATACATGTATCTTTTCTTCTATCCTAGCTTTTTTCTTCGTTTAGTGTTGTATCTTTTAATTTTGATTTCGTTATCCATTGTATTACAAAATGACTTGCATACACCTGGTTTACGACTACAAGAGCTACTACAAGGCGATTACAAGCTCATTCAATAATGCGTGGGTTGGCAGTATTGGCACTGTCAACTTGACAGTGCTATACATGCACAATAAGACTTTTCATCTTCTTACAAATTGCACTCAAGCTCACTCAGCTCGATGCATTGTGCAGTTTTTTGAGTGTGTTTGGAAGGTTGTTGGAGACTTGGAGATGGGGCTCTTGACGACTGACAAGCCAAACGATGGAGAAGACATCCTAATCTACGAGACAACTAATCCACTTGGTTCCATAATAGAGTCCATACATCCATCAATATTCAAGAACTTAGAGGATCCGACCTACTTCCAGGATTGAGCCATGTTTTGGCTCCCACAAACGATGTTGCGGTGGCTATGAATGAACAGTTACTTCCAATAATACGAGGAGAGGAAAGGAAATACATTCTTACTTCAGTCAATATTTGTATTTGCAAATAAATTAGGTTTGAGTAGCCATAATAAAGAAGTGTATTCGGTCCCAAAAACAATCTATACAATTTGGTTATTTTGTCAATATTTTGAAACTTAAGATCAATTAATTGACAGAAAATTGCATGAGTTAGTCAATTAAATTATACTCATAATATCACATTATTGAAGTATTTTTAATAGATTACAATTTTAAAATTTCTGGAATTATATAATAGTTGATATATTAAGTCAAAGTAGTATAAAAAAGTTAAATCTAAAAAAGTCAAGTTGTAAAAAACATTTTGATATCCAGAGAGTACTCTCCTCATTTCCTAAATATATACGAGTAGCTTTTAATGTGCTCAGGTCCCCCTAACCACTATTTTTTTCCTTTTTATTTTTGAGAAAACCCTAACCATTACATGGAACTAAAGATCAAGGGCTTGTGTAATGGTATTAACTCAGTTGGGCGGTAACAAGGAGTTCCTCCCTCTCATACTCGCATGTAACGCAACTAATTAAGCACCTCGGACAGGAGGCTTTTCTTCCAATTTAACCCCTGTTATTTTTCACTTTTACGAATTATTTCAGCCTCTCTGATCTAGCGTCCGAAATGAATTGGAAATCTACCGCAAAGACCTTTATTTTAGTAGTTCTTCATTCCCAGCCCCCATAACGGTACGTGCTCATTACAGTCTTCAGTCCAAGTGCCCTAGCTCTGGACAGAACATTTTACCACAAAACTTTTTCATTTGATTCATTTTAACCTTATAATTGAAGTACCGATGGAAACAACTCATACTCATTCGTCTCTTTTTTAACAGACTCCCCTACTAAGACTACTAGCAGTCTAGCACTAGGCCAGGCCACTAGCTACCACCGCATCAAGGTAAGTCCGTAAGTACTTAGTTTGTAATTACAACAGAACACCACCCGACACAAGACACAGAAATCACCACCGCCAGATCGTGGAATGCCACGACTGAAAGATAATGGCGGTCGCAACCCAACACTACTCCACCCACAACACCTCAACCACTTAGTGCTAGCTTCGCCACGTACAACCTCTCCTCCCTCTCAGCTCCCACACTGTAACGTACGTACAGTTTCTCATTCCACAACCAGATCTGGAATTAAGGTAGCTGAGGGGAGAGGGGGAAGAGAGAAGGGACAGGGCTGTGAAGTAAGATGAATGGGTGGTCGACTAGTACTACCCAAGCTCCTAAGTCTTTGTATATACGTTGCCAGTTATAAGATATATAGCTAAATAAAACAGGAAAGGTACGGTTTTTGACAGTTTTAAGATAGCTTAAGTATATTCAACAACTACTAAATTAACAAAAACGTACGTAAGATATATAGTAAGATGAGGAGGAAAGATATACCTAAGATCTGAGGAGGAAAGAGATACCTAGATCCAATGGGAGTGAAGTAGTGAACTGTGTGCAGTTTTAGCACTGGTGAGATTTTGAGAGTTAAAATGAGAGAGGAAGGGTGGGTGACTGTACTAATGAAGGAGGGAGGGAAGGGATAAGAGGCTCATGCAACTACATACTATATAATATTAGTACGTACGGAACGTACCATAAAACAAAGTACGTACGGAAATCTGTAGATTTTAGTGTTTTCTTTTAAATAAAAACATGGCCAGCCAGATTGAGTTTTTCTTATAGAAACGCACCGGTGGTAAGTTTGCAGTTTGCACCGGAAATACTAAATTAAAAACATGGCCAGATTAATTCAGCCATCTTTTTTTTTTTTTAGAAAGAAACTTCATTGATTATGAAATTAAAGAGTTTAAGGTGGTACAAAACCATCCATTACAAGTACTAATTGCAATGAAGAAGCAGGATAACAGTTTGGGGTTATAGTGTTGCAATTACAAATGTTACATTTACCATCCATTCAATGCACACCACCGCAAAGAGACTCCAACTATGCCGTTGTGCGAGCCATGATCTTGCTTCCAAACGGTTGGGTTCTCTATTCCTTAGCGACGTGGTCTGCCAGAACGTTTGCTTAACGACCCTTGCTCATAATTCCCACCAAACTTGACCCATCAACAAACTCCCAGCAGTCACATACAATATCACTAATGTTAAGGGAGACATGCTATCAAAACATATCTAAACATGTCAAGTGGCAACTATGGCAAGTACTTTTTAATTTTTACACATCATTTTTTTTTCCAATTTGAAATCCTTCAACCTTTTAGAAATAATAGGAAAGTACAATAAATTAGTACAACATATGATTTTTTATTCTCTATATATCCATGAACGTACACCAATATCTATATATATCTGCAAAAATCTAAGGGATAATTATTAAAATATTAATTGTTCTTAAAGCTAAGGAAAGTGTTAAGTTTATAAAATTTAAAAAAAATTGAAATATGAAAATAGAAAGTATGAGATTATGAAAGTTTGATATGGAGTACATTTTGTTTGAAAAAAATTTGTTAAAAAATTGTGTGAACCCGTTTCATATATGAGACTGGATATTAATGACACCTCAGATACACAATACCAACCCTTCGAGTACACAATAATGAGCTCTCAGACAAATAATATTAGCCCCTCTAACCCAGTCTCATACATAAAATTGGTTCAAACAAATTTTTCTAGAAAAATTTTAAACAAAAAAATTGAAACCTTGACTCACAGCTGAAAGAAGCCAAAAAGCATAAACTAGGCTAAGCCTTCCTTCCAGGCCGCTAACCATAGGCAAACTACACACGAGGCGTTGTCCTTACAAAAAGAGGTTCAAACTTCATTTTTTTTTTTAAAAAAAAAACTCATCATATGTATAACCCAACCTTGCCCAGGAAAAATTCTATATACTCCCCGGATTGCAGGGAGTACCATACACCCTTTTAAAAAAAGCAGATGAAAAAAAGAAAACAAAAACATAATCCCCCCTTCCCCTTCCCTTTCCCCCCGCGTCTGATTGTCTTTCTCCCCTTCCTCTCCTCTATTCCAATTTCTCTTCTCAGAAGCCAAAACTCCATTTCAGCCTCTCTTCTCATCCCATTCCCTTAACTATCACAAAACCCGTTGTCCCTCCTCAAAACAAACAGATCATTTCACTTTCTATCCTTACAGAGAGAACCCCTAATTACACTCTCTTTCCTCCAGAAAATGTCGAACCATAGTCACAAAATAAACCTAGGGGGGTTACAAGTTAAATCAAGTGATCACAAATTAAAAATTAAGAGGTCCCGAAATTCGTTTGACAGGGTCACGAAATGCGCTTTAAGGGTCACAAATTGGGCAATGATTGCTTACGATGGTTAGACGACGTTGTTGAAGGGCGGCGGTGGTGGTAGTGGGCGGTAATGTTAAGATCGGGTTTAGGTTTGGTTTTGGTGTATGGGTTTGAGTGTGAGATGAGAAAGGTTTATTGTTAGTGTTAGTGTTGAGTTAGGGACAGTGTTGGTGGTACGGGTCGACGGCATGGAGGGTGGTGGTGGTGAATGGAGAAGGTGTCTGTCATCGGGGTAAAATGGAGACAGAATGTAAATCTGTTTTATTTTTTGAAATGGGTGGTACACCGGGTTGTATGGTAGACGAATTGTTGCCTCGACCTTGGAGGCTCGGAAATTGAAGGGCATGCCAAGGTAAAGGGCCAAGACTAGCCCTTTAGGCTTTTATTTATAATACTAGTTTTCTTATCCGTGCGTTGCACGGTCCACAATTTTATAAATTTATTGTCTTATTTCTCTTTTGTGTTTACCACAAAATGTAATTGTTATTGTATTTCCATTTATTGAATGATACTTTTTATGTTCTTTAATAATTATTTTGTATGGATTAAATTTATTTTACCTCAAGAATAATTGTTAAACTTAGATTAATATTGTGTACAAAAAAATTATGTTTTCTTTTTGATGTATTAAACCGTCAAAACCTACAAACATCACTATCATTTGTTTTTTTATCTTAATCTTCACTTTTCAGTTTCAAAAGTATAAACTACATGCCATGTTCTTTACCTACAACATGTTAAAATTTATCTTCAATGTCTATGCTCAGCCGGCTATGTTTTGTTCATCTATAGTGTTACAGTTCACTTTAGTTTTTTTCCAGTTCAATTCAGTTTTAATTATTATTTTAATCATATTATTCGTTAAATGCTCCAACGGAAGTACCCTAATCAAACCGTATGAATAGGAGAAAGGTTTGTATTTTTAAGTCTAATTATGAATCTTTAGGCCCTATTCTTTACAACTTAAGTTCAATTCAGTTAAGTTTCATTCGGTTTGGTTCAGTTTAGTTTCATTTGGTTTGGTTCAGTTCAGTTCAATTTTTCTCAGTTGAGCTCGTAACTTTGCGAATGCCATATGTTTTGATCCTGATATCCATTTGTTGTTATTAGTATCTTTTTTTTTTAGGGGAATGTTGTTATTAGTATCTCATTGGAAAGGTCTTACCATGTAGTTTCATAAATTGATAGGGTTTTGATAATTGTTTGAGTGTCAAAACATTTAAACAAAAAATTCAGTTTTTTCAGTTCAGGGCTCTTAATTGTTATCAAAATATGTAAATGGTACACTCGGGTGTACGGTACTAAGTACATCCAACATTGTCTTTTAAATTAGGCTTAATTCCCAAACAAATAAAAAAACTAAAATTGATGTAAACAAAATAAAAGACATTATGAAACTATCACATATATAGTGTTTTCTAGTTTGCACGTAGAGTTTGTATTGGCATCTTTATGTACATGGACGGAATAGATATGAAAAAAAGAAGTTGCAAAGTGAAAAAAAAGAAGTTGCGGATACAAAATAAATCTGATTGAGACACTCCTTATGTGATACCAACATTAGAGAAGTACGCTTGTATAAGTTTTTTTTCCTCAAAAATAAAAAATATTCTTTTTTTTTGTTTTTTTTTTTTGAAAAGAATTCTTAAAACATATCTCTCCTACGTGAAAGTTAAATTACTGGATTAAGTTTTCCTCATGCGTTGAACTTAAATGAATGGATCAAGTTTTGATCTTTTTTAATTAAACACTCATTGTTATTTCTTTATTGTTATGTGGATTTTTTTTTTTGTTGGCGAGCTCTAATTGGTGTTTTTTATTTCCTATGTGGCATAGCTTAGAGCCCTCTATCCCATGTGTCATAGCTTAGAACTCTAGAAAAATGACTCTAGTGCAATCCGTCCTATGTGACATGCTTTAGAGCTTCTGAAACATGCCTCCTATATATATATATGTATAAGATTTGAATTTTAGATTACTATTTTAGCATTGTTCATTTTTTATTATTGTGGGGGGATTTGATATCAGCTTAAAAAGTTAATTATATTTGATTCTTATATATTAGGCCCTGTTCAATAAAACTGAACTGAAGTGAATAAAAAAGAACTGAACTGATCTGAAAAAAACTGAACTTTTTGTTTAATTGTTTTGACACTTAGGGACTTATCAAAACCCTATCAATATTGTACGTTTATGAAACTATATGTTGAGAACTTTTCAATGATATACTAATAATAATAAATGGATATCGGGATCAAAACTTATAGTGTTTACAAGTTATGAGCTAAATTGCGAAAAATTGAACTGAACTGAATGGAACTAAACTGAATAAAAGTTCGTAAAAAATCAGGGCCTTATTATGTCAATTACTCTATTTTTAAAGTAAAAAAAGCTTTTACATTGTTATAGGCTCTAAGGGGGCTTTCGGTCCTTCGAGAGGGAGGACAAGGGTAGGCCTAGCTTGATAGGAAATTCCGGGTCTTCAATGAATGCTGAACCGGCCTGGACTAATTTGACCCTTGTTTTATCAACTCTACTCTTAAGTCTTAACCACCACTCTCTCTAGACTTAGGTCGGTGTAGGTGAAAGTGAGCGGCTTCTAGACGATTTTTTTTTTTGAATTTGAGGTTATACATCAAAAAAAAAAAAATAATTTGAAAACTACATAATGAAGATTTTAACCTAAACTAAAGGGAAATATCCACTTGAGTGCCTTATTTCCTCCCTCCTCACCACCGTTTAAATTGACAATTAGGCTGTGTTTTTCTTGTCTGTAAGTAGTACTACAGTTAAGTTTTTTTTCAGTTCAGTTCGTTTTTTTTCAGTTTAGTTCAGTTCAGTTTTTTTCAGTTCAGTTTTAGTTATAATATTGATTGTCTTCAGTTTTTTTCAGTTCAGTTGATCAGTATCTTTCAGTTTTTTTTTCGCTTTAGCTCAGTTTAGTTTCCAGTTCAAATCTTCCCAACCGACCAAAACACACCCTAAGAAAGAGGACAACGGAAGAAATTAGGTATCAATTATATTCATAATTTCACGATATAATCATAAATAATCTAGTAGCAAATACTCTACTACATTGTTTTTCCATCCAAAAGGAGCAAATTTACCAACCTATCACTTCCACGATAATACAAGTCATGAAACTGAAAAGCCGAAGCTGAAGTATAAAGTAGATAGCTATAATAAATCAATCAAGTTCTTGCCCTGCAAAAGCAAAAGTTTAAGGTTAAAAATCCAGTAGTTTAGCACTATACTAGCTAGCTTACAAGCAAGGGCAACAAGGCATAGCACTACCCAAAGTTCCCAAGAAGTCTACGACTCTAGAGTATAGTACTACTCCCCTCTCGTAAGTGTTCACACATCTTTCACTGGTGCAGAGACTGCAAACGATGATAAGTGCTCATTTTATCCACATTTGTGTAAGATAGGTCTCAGAATTGAACGTGATTCTTTTGAAATGCTGGTAAGCCTGGTAGTGATCACTATGTCACGCGTACCGATTTTCGATCTTTAGCTCTCTCTCTTTTGTACATTCTTCTTTATTTTTACTTATAAATTTGTTTGTCAAATGTCAAGAGTTATTTTTTTCCTCGATACCGAAGCTCGAAAATCAGCGGGAAAAACTCAAAACCACCCGGAAAAACTACTGCAAGCTGAGACCCATCAGCAACTTCCCATACCCTCTAGTTCTCCACCAGAATCTTTACTCCATTATTGCTCATGATTCCTGAATGGACCACAGCTCCCCGTGTCTCACTATGGAAGTCAGATCATCACAAATATCTATCCTTCTCCACCTGCCACCAACACAAGCAACTAACCCAATTCAAATCTTGAATTAAACT